>WUQG02424625.1:0-14862 GCA_011317285.2 Androctonus mauritanicus | reverse complement strand
TTCTTGATCATAAAATTTTAACATAAAAAAATTAAGATGCTCTACTTGAATACTGTAGGTAATGTTGAAATCTGATGTTTTCGATTAAGAAACAAATAATTCTATTAAAATTTCGATGAAATTATTTTTCATATATTTTTTGAATAATTTCTATGTAGACAAAATTTTGAAGCGTTTACTGGAACGTTTACGCAAACGTTTTGTTCTTCTGAACGTTTCACATTCAGAACAACAAAAAAACTACTGCGAAAGGTTTAATTTTTTAGATGCTGCTGCCATCTATGAATTATTGAAGTGAAAAATTTAGAGAACAAAATTCTATATAAACAGACATCTGTCTTGTTCATCTCATAGCAGTTTTTTTCGAAGTAGGAGTAAGTTATCTGATAGTTTGTAAGAGAAAAATCATTTTTTGTAAGTTTATAGTAATTTATGCATAGGTTTAATTTTCATTTCTGTCATATAACCAAAATTTATAATCATAACATAAATAATCATTGACATCAGATTAATCTGTCAATTAATTAAAATAAAACAATTTTATAGCTCTGTAATGTGGATAAATATTCCAAAACAGGTATATCGAATTTTTAAGTAATAATATAGATCGCCATAGTTTAATCAAAATATGAACAAAGGTAAAATTTTTAAGAAATAAAAAAATGTTATTTATCTTTATAATTTTCGTGTTATATCAGTGCAAAAATAAAATTATCAATTATCATCATCAATAATACTAAACAGTAACATAATTAATATTAACAATAAGTCTATTAACAAACAATAATAATATTACAGTCGATTTTTTTTTTTACTTCAGGATGATAATTATATACTGTAATCTCTTTCGAATACCGTACAATAAATATTTTTCTTGACATACAAACTTCAGTTTTTCGTACTTGAAAGTTATTCAAATGTATAGAATTTAACGTATAGAGATCATATTCCTATATATATATATTGGGTCAATGATATCTGTCCCCTTTAAAAAGTAAAGAAAAAATCATAGAGAGAAGTACACATTCAAAAATAAATTTTCCACAAAGCAGATTAACCGTGTCTTCAATCAATTTCATGCATGACATATATTCAATAGATTATATTTTGTCTTCGGTTTTCCATCGATTTATTTCAGATTTCAATCTTATATATTTTACTATAATATTAATGTACAACAAATAAGTTTATTATTAATTATTACTACAAGTAAGTCTTACTTATAAGTCCTAATTTTTTTTGTTGTTGTTGTTTTCTGTGCCCCTTTCCAATCAGTGAGATTACTAAGAGGCAGGGACAGTTTCAACCCCGGATTGCACATATATCCATGAAGAAGGGCCTGATGATGAAGAATGGGGATCGCCGAGTCGTGCCCGGAATCCCAAAAAACTTTTCAGGAGGTGCCAGACCAGGGTGGCGTGGCTCGCCAACGCGTCACCTATGGGCCCCAATTAAGAATATATCGATAATCGAAGTACAGCCGTTTCATGATGTCTTCATGCACTTTATTTATGTCTGTATATTTAATAATACAGAAAAAACAGTTGACAACATTTTCCGAACTTAATTGTGTTAGGTCATTTATATAAATATGCTAACTTAGTTAAATCACTTTATAAATTAATGTTATTCCTATAAATCACTTGCTAATTTATAATCAAGTTTATATTCTCCATTTGAATCAGTAACACTCAACGTTATGAAAACATTTAAAAATTCGTGTTTGGTCAAGCTGATACATGCTTGAACAAGTACTTTTTAAATGACCGAATACAATTAAATTTTTAACTTGCAGTATAATTTTCATTTATTATACATAAATAAATTAATTCTATTCGATTGTTTTCGTACTTTAATTGCTGAAACTCATCTATATGAAGATAAGAAACAATAATAAAAAGCAAAAAAAAAAAAAATTCTCAATAATGACAAAGATATCAATAAAATATTTTCGTATGTTGTATTTTTATTCTCCTTCTATTGAAATGTTTAATATAATTAATGATTTCAAACTACAAATTGTTGGTATCAATGGCATTTTAACACAATTTGACAAGATCTCAATGGATAGTTTATCTTCATTATACCTTTATATGCCTTATTCATCAATCAAACAGGAAATAAATATATATACTCGAGTTTCTGAGGCATGACGTAATTATATTTATTAATAAAAAAGAAACAAGATTAACAAAGTTATCCATCAACAATCCTTCACTTTGGTTATTTAAAATACTGTATTTAAAAAGCGGTTTTGTTAATTTTAAATTAACATATACAGTATAATTATTTATTCATGCTAGTATGATTTCGAAGAAAACGTCATAAGCTGATGATTTAATAATTTTTTTAATCTGTATATATTTAATTTATATCGATATGCTTAACAAAAATATTTGACTTTCTTATTTCTCTTAATAAAAATATAATTTATAAAAAAAATTTATTTTTTTTTAAAGTGACTACAGGCTGAGTATCTCCAATTCGAAATTCTGGAATTTATACTTCGTTTTCACAGCAGGGAAAATTTTGAGATGAGACTCTGATCACTGTGTGATGTGAAAAATGATGCAATAATGTGCAAGCAACTGTGATTCACGTGGAATACTATCGTGATTCAATAAACAATCAAACATTGTCAGTGCCAGATATCTGTGACTACTTGAAACTAACAGAAAATTCCCTAAAATTAAAGATGCCCTGAAATGTTTCCTAAAATTTGAACGATCTGAAATATTTGGATCTAGATTTTGTGAACGGACAAAGTGGATATATTTTGTCAACAAATTAATAAAGATCGATGGATCGTTTACACTTTTTATTTGATTTTGCATTTTTCAGATTTACAAATGATCTTTTTTCAGTGAAGTTTCTATCTGGTGAGTACTGAGCAGCGGGATATTACATTGCTCATCATGAGCCGTCCACACCCTGTGGAGTCAACTGTCGAATGGAAGATGGAGTTCAACGAACCGAGCCCAGACTTTCTGTAAAACTTTTAGAAGTGCTTCCACCCTGGAGGATCCGGGTTCAATTCTCGGATCTTCCTGGATGGAAGAACAGCACACTTCCATCTCGCCCATCCGGTCGAAAAGATAAGGAATTAAAATATAATCATCTTTAATGTCATAACCTCTATGTTAAATACCATAATAATCAATTAAATATTTCCATATTTATTATGGGAAACTCAGATTGAAAGCCGGATATATTTAAACGAATAAATCTATATATTTGATTAACTTTACTTCAAATTTGACTCTATTTTAAGAGCCTGACAACTTGCCATTCTGCTAAATTTTATGAAGTTCAATCAGATCGTTTAAAAGTTATTAGAGAATTTTTTGAAATTTTAATGTCTGCCATTTTTATATGATTGGAGATAATAGATTTACTTCGAATTGACAATCATCATCAACGATTTGACTATCATGCAAAATTTCATAAAAAACTAGTAGTTAGTAATTCAGAATATATTAAGAATATCTCAGAAGTTTGAACATTCGCCATTTTTAAGTAATTAAAGCAAATGGGTTAAATGATGCTGAATAGAGATTATGTTGATAGGAAATTATCATCAAATTTCATGAAAAAGTACATTAATTATTTCAAAACTTATTAGCGGGATGCAAACACAGGTTAGTCTTATAAATGATCACATTTGTTCAGAAAGTAGATTTAAAATCTAAACTCTATTCTTTATCAATAGCTACATGTTCACATAACATATACAGCTTATAAAATACAAAAATTTAAGATAGGATATTAACTAATTGATAATTATTCGAAGAATTTTTATAAAATTCTTCAAAAAATATCCAGCATCACTTTATCATAAATAACATGATGTTGACTTGTAAAAACAAAAACAGAAGACATTTCAAACAAGTTAGAAAAAATGATATTTAGGATTTTTTTTACAATGAAAATCTTGTCTGAATATCTAAATTAAAAATGATTGATCGCCTAAGTTTGCAAAATTTACTATTATCATAAATATAATCAGGCATCCGAATCTTGTAAAGTTTGCTTAAGGTTATGCTAAACCTCAGTGGAAACTACAGATATCCAGGCCTGAGGCGGAAGTCTGCCTGGGGGCTCCCCTAATTGGAATGATTACCATACAAAATGTCAACACAAATATATAATTAACATTTATTTAATCAAAATTAAATAGTTAAAATGATTTGGAAAACAACCATCCTTCCAGAATACAAAGTCCCTTTTTTATATTTCTACATGCACGTTCATATACTTAAAACTTAAGGTTCTTCGGAGGCCCCCTGATCAGAAGCCTATAAGGATAACGCTTATATGTAACTCATACAGTACTGTATTAAGGTATTCGAGCCGCATAAAATAAATGGATAAATATTTAATTTATCATGCTTTATCTCGACCAGGAAAATTTATTGGAGGAAAAAAAAAAATACATTTCACGTTTTGTAATTATTATGTTGTTTATATCCTGTTATAAAATATTGTTTAAACAAAAACAGAAGGCCATTCATATATTTTTAAATGTCTTAATCAATATTCAAAAAGTTTTCAATTTAATTACGGAAAAGATAATCATCGTCATCTGGTGAACCTGGAAACATGAAAAGGGACTTTGTACTTTGTATTAGTATTAGTTTTTATTGTAAACGGTTAAAAAAAATGAAATAAAATTAATTATTCATACAGAAAAATTTTAAGAACAATAACAAGGAATTCATTGTTAACAGGATATTGTTTTTGAACAAAGATGTAACAAACAACAAAAATAAATAAAAAATATTTTTATTTCTATGTAACACTCTTAATAGGATAAAAGTTTTTTTTTTGCATTATTATATTATTTATCACGAAGTTAATGAACAGACATTATGTACTTCTTTTCGATGACATTAATTGAGCGTAATTTTCGCAAAAGAAAATAAAAATTTGGTGAACCGTGTTGGAGTATAGTCGCACGATTGAGGAAAGTATGGCCCATCGCAACGTAAAATCAGTCGCATTTTAAAGGGCATTTTTAAAGGGTAGAAATCCGGATTCTATCCTGGGTTCTGAAACAGTCGTCAAATATACCCTGGTGATATTCGATGGCGTAATTAAAAGTAACAGATTCCATCTACCATTTGTTCGATTTCGGTACATAAACATTATTATTCAGTCAACATGGCCACAATTTTTATCCGGGTTTTATCATATTTCAATTTGCGTTGTTCTCGATGCAATGCATGGAATTTAAATTATACTATGTTCTAGTTTCTCATGTGTATCGCATAAATTTTTTAAAGTATGCTACCGGATGTTTATGTAAAATGATAAAAAAACATCCATTGTGTACGAAATTATTGTTTAATTCAATCAATCACGATATAATTTTAAAATCCGATAACTTAAGAGTTACAAAACATCTTTCATTGTTCTGCTCTTTTAAAAGACATTTAGAGATGTGACTAGAATTACGTCGAAAGAAATCAATAGAGTTTTTCGTTCCTTAATCGAACTGTAGAAACAATTATTTTAGTATATATAATGTATTTTAACTGCTTTAAATCTTAGCAAGTACGATAACTCAAATATTAATAACAAAAGATATAAATTTAATAAAAAATATTATTTTCACTAGGTTAACACTTTGAAAATAATTTTATAATAATACTTGTAGATCAGCAGTTCTCAAGAAAAATTTTTACGAGAAATTACTGATGGCCACATTGATCTGAAATTTACTTTTTAGTGACTAATTCCTCTGATGGCAGTATGATAAAGCATTTCCTGACTTCTGAAATTGGGTTCAGGGAACTCAAACCTGTAGATCAGTCGGCCGGATTGGCCACGTGGAAACGCTTCGGCTTTCCATTCTGGAGGACCCAGTCTCGAGTCCCATCCCTTGAAAATATTTATCATGGAGTCCGGGCCCGGACCGTCGATCCCCGTCCTCCACAATCCGGCTGAACCCTCCGCAGGGGTGGGCAGCCTGTGGAAGGGCTTGTTTCACTCCGTCACATAGTATTCTTCCAGAATGGAGTGTGGCGTCATCTGTTGACAAAAAAAATATTGGAAGGGCATTCGGAAAGCGAGAATTGCTTCGACTTATCGAAAATTCGAGTAATAGAGGTTCGACTGTAACTTAATAATTTATCATTTATTAATTATAAATACATATTTTATACTTTTATTAAATACCATTTCTGATTATTAAAGTTCATAAATTATAAATGTTTTCATCAAATTGATTTTTGTGATTAATAAAGTTCAATTGGTTAAAGCTTACAATATCGCAATATTCGCTTGCAAAGACGTTTTCGCTAATGTTTACTACTTGTTGGTCACGTGGCAGCATCGCTTCTGATTCAACATGGCGGTGGTGATCGATTTTCGTAAATTTTTGGGAATATCTTCTAATCGGTGGCGCTTTCGTCCATAGTTGTATAACAATTTTTTGTTCAGCTTGAAAAGATCTACCCAACGGTATCATTTTTGGCTGCTTCGTGAAAAATTGATTTCTGCCGTAGAAAATTAAAAATAATATGACGATCGATTGATAAAATTTATCATCAAATATAGTCGATAATAAAAAGTACTATACAGTACACGGATTAGTAACATACAGATGCCAAACTCCGTATACCGTCAACGGAAACTCTCTTGAAATCACGTGATGAAAGTCAACCAGTGAAATCTTTGAAAAGCCACAGACTGATTTCGCGGCGCTAATGTCGTATTTGTGACGTAATCCGCTTCCTCTGATGATGTCATATTCAATTATAAATATTTAAAATCGATGCTCGTGATAATTTTCTATTTTATTTTTGCATAATTATTTGTAAAAATAATTACACTTAATGTAATTCCGAATAAGATTATTAGTAAAGTACCAGCAAACCGACGCGATGTTGCGTCCGTATGCATAATTACATCCTTCGTTTAGTATAATAGAATATATACAATGAACACTGATTAATGAGGAAATTCACGTTTTGATATGTTAATATATTTGAAATTAACATTAAATTTTTCAGAATACAAAACATTGCTTTATTTAAAAATTCAAATTTCATTACATAATAAACAGATAGTAAGCTATAGTCAGTCCTGGTTAAGAAAAACCCTGATGTAAACAAACCGTTTCTCTGAAATTTGTATTCATGCCCTCTAAATGAGTGCTGATTGAGTAAAAATGTGTGGGTGGAAAAGTCCATCTACACGAAACAAGCATATGAAGGAGTTATCGGCAATTTTAAAATTGTGGGAGATTCACTTATTGTTAGAAACTACTTAGAAAGCATTGAAACGAGTTATTTATAACATTTCCTTCGCTGACTGCAACGAAAATTATAATCATTATTCTTAAACATTTATATTCTGTGATTATACATAAATATTATGGATTTTTTAAATGTACTACTTTATGAGAGCGACATAATACATCATTCAGAACCAGCCAATAACGTCAAACTTGTAAGCCTCTTTACATCTTGTTTGTTTACATCAGGGTTTTTCTTAACCAGGACAGACTATAGACTCCTTTAAAAAATACTTCCAAGCATCTGGTAGTTCGGCTGCGGGCCTATCATTTAAAAGGTTTTGTTTTTCCGCTCTACTTATAATCTCTACAGTTTGTTGCGTAACTGCTTGTGTTTGTCTAATGATCAGATGCAATATTTTAACCTGATCCCATTGTTTGTGGATGTCACTGGTGTAAGTGTGTTGTGCTAACGCTGTTGTTAATCTTCCTCCTTGTATATCCTTTTTATGTTCCTCCAGTCTTTGTCGAAGGGTTCAATTTGTCACCCCTATGTACGCAACTTCTCTGCCACCATTCGGAAAGTTCACAGGAATTTGGTATACGCCTGACTTTTCTTCCACTTTTCTTTTATCCTTCTCGTTTCTTATAGTGTCAAAAAGGGTCATTGCTCTTTTTGTAGCTACCTTCTTCTGTATTATTAATAAAAATACCTACTCAGAAACGAAAAAGACAGGAGAACTGAGGCGCAAAAATCGGGAGTGTACAGAATCCCGGTAGAGCAGGAAAGCACAGGGCAAATGACGTCATACGTCGGGGTTACAACTCGAATGCTAAACCACAGAATTAAAGAACACAAGCGAGACATAAACACTGGCAACACAAACACTGCCCTAGCTGAAGCGGCCTATGCAGATAATATAACTGTCAAATGGGAAGAAACGAAAATCATCAAACCAGTGCTAAGAAAAACGCAGGCGTTACTAACGGAAGGCCTGCAAATACTAAAAGCTAAAGCAGAAGGCCCGGTGTTGAACAAGAAAACAGCAGTAGAAGTCCCAGATGCATGGGCATATCTGGTAGCGAAGAAGGAGGTGAAGCGAGGGAGAAATCTGCATGTTTAATTTGCAATTTGACTTTTTATTTTTTAGTTTATAATCTTATGTAATCTTTTCAATGCTTTATTTAATCTCTGGAAATTTCATATTCTATGTTTTTATTATTGTAACCATTGAGACCGCTTGCTTATTTTTGTATTTTATTTAGAATTATGTTCAAAATATTCCAAGTTCTTATGTTATTGACCGCTATTCCCTGAGGATGACAAAGATGTAATTTGTCGAAAACGTTAGGAATAAAGAGTGTATTTATCAGCACAACTGCCATTTGAGTGGACTTAATTTTGACCTGATATTAACTTGACATCTTTGAAATAAAATGTATTTATATTATTTATAAAATTTGAATTAATTTTTAACTTATCTGAAGATTAAATAGTTAACGAAAAGTGAGAATTGATTATTTCAGATAATAAAATTTTAACTTTTATACAATGCAGTCTTAATCATAAGACAAAGTTTCTACGTTTTCAAAGAATATTGTATTGCAATTTCGATTACTTTATTTTTTCTTTGAAATTGTTATTATTTTCTTAACTCTTTATATTATTGAGTTATTAATACTTAAACACAATCGATTAAATGTGATAGGAAGCTTATTAGAAGCATAATCCATTTATCTCTGCAATTTTATCATGTCACATTATACACACGTTACTATTCCTTCAAAACATTGCTTTAGTTGGTTTTGGCTCAAAACTTTTTCTCTTTGATTTTAAATTTATAATATAAAAAGTTTTATATTTATTCTTGTCACAATTGACATTCAATATCAATTTATGAAGTTTAAAAAAAAAAAACATGAATAATTGGCATAAATAAAAGATGAGAGTATCCAAATGAAAACAATTAAAATATTTAATCCTTGAAAGTTATTGAATTGTATTTAATGATAATTCACACGAATGAAGCATTCAAAGATTCGCGTATAAGCATGATCACGCGCAAAATTTTATTCGCTTTATAAAAAAAAATATAAATATTTTTGTTCTCAAATACTGACTTTAAATTTTTAAATTTGAATAATAAGTTAAATTTAAAAATTGAAAAAGAAGAAAACTAATAATAACAATTTAGAATAATAAATATACATTTTTTTCAGTTATATAAATTTAGCAAATAACTAGAGATAAAACAAAAACTAGTTTAAGTTTCTAAACAAACTAAAAAAACAGCTACAAAAATAAGTCTATAAATAATAAAAATAACATTTTTTTAAATAATAATCTCTAAATAGATGACATAAATGAAAGTTAAAATAATTATTCAAATATATAATTTTATTAATAAGCAATGATTCAGCAAATTTATTAATTTGAATTGACTGGTTTTCGGAAAAAAATTGTTATTCTGGCGTAAACGTTCTTGAAGTGTAAAAATATTTTAAATGATATCTGTAAAATTCAAAGTTTGCACAAATAATATATCATAAAAATCAATTATTCAAATGGAATTAGTATACATATTATAATACATATTAAATAACAAAATGTTTGTGATCACGTGCTATATTGTATATCGATATTTACAAGGAAAATATATGATTTTACCTGGATAGGGCATTAGCTGAGGTGAAAATATCTTTTTGGAAGAAGAGGGTTTATTTTCAGATAACATACCATCGAAAAATGGCTGATTTGGCCTTTTCATACCAAATGATGAAACTACTGATGAATGCATCTTTTGACTATAAACTGCTGAAAAATATTTTAAAAGAAAGTTAATTTCTTAATTTATAATACAGTAACACAAAATAAATGTGTTACATAAAATAATAACGATCGTTAAATTTGACAAATGTATTAATTAAATTGAAATAAATAAACGAAAATAATTTTTTTAATTTATTTTTAGTGAACAGTTTATGAAATCCTCCAAAATAACATAATTTTCGAATTAAAAACATTAAAGAAATAAATATTTACTAATATATTTTAAAATATTTATTATGTTATTCAGTATATAGTATCCAAAATAGCAAATTTCAAAATAATAGAAGTTGGAAGAACGTCACTTTTCTCCATCATTTTGAAAAAACGCCAAAGACGGTAATTAAAAATTCTTTGTCTATGAATTTTAAATTATTATTATTTTCATAATATTATCCATCTAGCATTTTTCAAGATAGATTTAGTCTTTCAAGTTTACTTATAGCGTTTTTCCTTTTATCTTAAATTTTTTTGAAACTAGTTTTATCAATGTAGCGCTAACCACGTGTAAACAGTATAAGGACCTATAGGAGGAAGAAGGTTTAGCTAAACTCGACAAAAGTTATAAATCTAAATAAAATGATTCAATTTTTCAAATACTTTACAATTAAAAAACTAATCTTTGCGAATATTAAAATGCTTTTTAGAAATTTGTTTGGCTCATATTTTTTTGTTTGTGTGAGTTAACAACTCTACTATAAAAGTTATAAATTGAGTGTTCACTACTTCACTACAGTATAGATGACTAGTACATATCACAAATCACGAACCAAAAATACAGTATCGAATTTCAAAACTGATGATTCTAGTCTCTATCTATCTAACTGACATATCTGATTTATTGTTTTACGTATTAGTAAGTTATTTAATCTTAAAAGAATGATTCCTAAAAATGATAAATATTATTCCACAAAGAAATATAGAGCAATATTAAATATAGTACAGTATGTTCTGTTTTATATCTTCCATATTTTAATATTTCCAACAATTAAACGCAGCAAAATTCGCTAATTTCTCTTTATATATTCGAATTAACGAAAAATTAGCAATAACGCACTCAATCGTTGCCGTTCTTTAAAAAATTTACTGCATTACACTTATTCAAAAAATATAAAAATCTCATATAATATTATGAAAATACTGTACATATAATGGTCGAGATGCTCCAACAGACTGAATTAGTACGGATTTAAAAGTTCACTCGAATTTTTTCAGAAAAATTCTAGTTTTTAATAATAATTTTTATTATTTGAGGAGTTACTCAATATGGATAAAAGTTATTTCCATTAGTTTTTTTTAGAAATTATTAATCATGATTTCAAAAATGTTTTTTTGTTTTTTAAACTTCAAAGTTATTGGCTTTAAAATTTAAAAATATAAAGCCGATTTCGTGTTTTGCTTATTCATATGTAGAAAAAAATTTTGCTCCAGAAATATCCGACCAAGACAGGGCATTTATTTAATATTAATACTATAGTGTATATTAAAACTGAAAGAAATTCATAATTAATCTGAATGACATGTATTAGATATTGCAATTTATGATATTAACAAGTTAATTATGCTCCGCTTCAAACTTTGATTCCCTAACACTACAGATCAAGAATCAAAAGTATCAAGATTCAAAATTTTTTAAGCAAAGTGATAATCACATTATTTAAAAAATTTACTCAAAAGCAAAGTACCAAAGTAAATTATTTTGAATCAGAAATTTTGTTCATCACTTGACGCACACGAAAGGATCGAGATTTTCGGATTAAATTCATTGATTAGATACGGCTGTAAACAGTTTCGTAAGATGTCAAAAATTGCTAAAATATTCCTATTATGCACAAATTATATATAATTAATATAGTTTATAATATTTAATTGTTAGTCGGTTCTGTTATACGTATATTACGATAACAAAATTCTAAATATAACATTTTAAAGTTATTAATAAAATGTTTTCTTTCCGTTGAATATAACCTATTTTATGTTTATGAAGTAGGTCAACTGTGATTAAATATATTTCTTAGGTTCATGTCCTTAAGTTCGGTTTAAATATGTAATCAACTACAAAAATATGAGTATAAATTCTATGTTCCACAAATATAATATTTTTTTTATGATTACAGTATAACAGTTTATATAATATTTTTACTGTAAAACATACGAGAGTCAGTTCGATCACTAAAATATCGATGAGACATAAATTAATATTTTTCTAATTTTTATTTCTTCTGATTGAGGATCAGATTAAGTTATTGTTCTTGTTAAAAATCGATATAATATAATATGTACGTTCATCTACGAGTATATTAAAATCAATATAAATACAGTATAGCAAGAATTGATAACAGTATTTACATGTATCAATTCTTGCTCTTTGTCAAGTTTCAATCAGTGTTAATTGATACTTGATGAAGAGCTCCGGGATATGGAAAAGAAGTAGTGTTGATTTAATCCAGTTTTTAACTATACCATTATTTAGATAAAAACCCCGAAATATTACATTGAATTTATATTTTTCATGTGTTTTTTCTTGTTAAATGTTTTCCATTTAAATATGATTCATAGCTATTAAATATCACGAGAATTTAAAATTAAATACACGCAAAGCTACTTGTTTAAAACTGGAATACATTTCTGTAACAAGAGTGTTAACTGAATCATCGTTTTATGAAACATGATACTATAGTCTTAATAAAAATGTTTTTCAGATAGCTTAATTATTATTTACGATCAACGTATATGTCTATTGACATAATAAAACTATATTTGCGATACTGGTAATCAAAACGAATCAATAAATATATTTTTTATTGTCAAATAAATAATAATGTAAAAAAAATTAAATTATGTACACTGATTGTATTTACTACAGTTAATTAAACTATACTACTATCGAGATTTTACGTCGTTTCCCATCATGTTGTATACTAAGCAGCGGGTTCTTCAAAGCCCACATGCTTCTTATACTTTTGATGGTAGTCCATCAGCAAATAATAGAGTTCAAGGGACCGGGCCTGAATCTTTTTCAAAAAAATCTAACTTGTAAGTGGGAGATGCGAAATTGAACCTGATCTTCAAGATGGAAGTATAACACTTTCACGTGACTATCCGGACAACTTAAACTGTATTCCTCGATGCATGACGCAACACCGATTGAAGTAAACTTCCCAGCGCTGAGAAAGAAGAATGAATTATTGATGGAAAGATGGACCAAACTGGAACTTATCCTTCAAAGATAGTCAGATTGTGGCAAATCTTCCATTTTGAAGAAGTAATCGAAGGGAATTGATTAGCTAACTCGGAATATTTTTAAAAAAACATAGTTGTGGAATAAACTTTGTCAACTAAGATCTTCTTTATATTATGATTTGTGTTACCATCAGAACTCCTTTAACTAACAAACGGTAAGCTATGTCACTGCTTCTTATTAATTTTTTTAGAAAACGTTAGAAACTTGTTAGGAAAGTTAATTTTTTTTTTAATTTTTTTCTATCTTTATTTTTCCAACAGAATTATAAACATAAGAACTCTCTATGAGTTTTAAAGAAATCAATGTGTAAAGTGGAGATAACTTGAATAAACGAAAAACTAAGAATGAAGAAGAAAATAGATACGTTGCTGTGGATCATTTTAGAACAATTTATAGATTTAAGAATAGAATTGAGAAGGATGCGAGCTTTAAAATATATAGACTAAAAGAAGATTCAATACAATATTTAACTTGATCAGAAATGAAAAAGGAATATCAACGACTGCAAGAGATCTGGAATTAATGAAATTCTGATCTGCAATAACAGTCGAGCAAACAAATCTTATATTGGGTGTACTAAAAGAATGTTTGAAATAAGAATTAAGGAAAACAAAAATTACATCAAGAATGAGCTTTTATTAGATTTTACAGTATGACTTTCACACTAAATAAAAAGATTCTAAAAAAAAAAAAAAATTAAGAGAACATTAGACGATCTTTATAAGATACGTTTAGAGAGCTATAGAAAGAGAATGAAAATATTATGAATTGAGTTTCTCCCAAGAAATCCTGAAAGCATGGACTTGTTTAAAGTTGATTAAATTCTGCTAACGGATTAACAAATGCACAACTTATATTTAATTTTGCATTTAATTCTAGATATATATGTATAAAGTGTTAGAATATAGATCGGAAAAAAAAACTTTAAATAAAGTTTCTCCATACTCTTCATTTAAAGTTTCAAATGTTTTGTACGTTTAATTTGGATTTAACTGCAAACAAAAAAGTTTTAATATTCGTGGTTGTCATGATTCGATTTATTTATTCCTTCAAAAATGAAGTTAGTGAAAAATAATTTAGCAATAATGAAAACGTCAAGATGGAGTGACAATAAAACATTTTCTATTCTAGAATGAAATAAAAGAGCGTATACTTTAGCAGGTATATCTGTCAGCAATGTATCTCGCGTAAATATTCGATTTAAGTTTAATTCACATATAGTGTTGAGATTCATTAAAGAGACAAGCTTATTGAAAACAATGGATATGAGATCAATATTACCAACATTATAAAAGAAATGATATTTCTCTTAAATATTTTCTGATTTTAATGAAATTCAGATACAGTGGACTCTCCATTTTACCAACAAAAACATTCATAAAATCGAAAGTATGTAAATAGGAATGGCATTAATTAACATTAGGGACTTTTTGGGACTAACTAAATAGTTCGTAGAAATGTGTAATTCGTAAATTGGAGATTCGCGAAAATGCGAGTCCACTATATATCATTGTAATTTATTAGAGCAGTGGTTTCAAACTTTCTGTATCTGCG
>WUQG02424614.1:0-14864 GCA_011317285.2 Androctonus mauritanicus | reverse complement strand
CGCAGGATAGAATGGACTGGAGGTCAGCTATTAAGGCGGTCATGGGCCCCTGCGGCCTATAGAACCAGAGAGAGAGAGAGAGATCAACTTTATAGTATCAATTTAAGCTAAATATAAAATAATATATTTAATAATAACAGATTAAATTAATGATATCATTAATTGAAATATGTATATGAAATCACAGAAAATATTTAGTATTTTCATGATATATTTATATCATGATATTTTATTATTTATTTTATGATATTTCATTTAGATTCAAATGAATTTTTAATTATCTATTAAAATTTATCTTTTATATTACATCAATTTTATATTAACATTTATATTTATTGAAAGTGACAATGGATGAATATAAAGATAACTTTCAGAGAATGAAGAATGAGAACAGTATAGGAAACTACAAGAAAAGAAAAAAATGATCTTGCCAGGAAAAGTGTGACAGGACACTGACAGAAAAAAGGCACACTTTAGTTACGATTTACAATATGTAGATGTATGAGGTCCTGAAAAACCTCCATAAAATAAATAAGAAAATATATAACAAATGCAAATAGAAAAATCGATGTTGACTCATCTTGCCCTATTATAACAGGCAAAAATGGGGAAACACAAAAGTTATATATGTTTTATAGAACGAAATAAAGAATGTTACGGGATGCGGAGTTTGGACCTGTTGTGAGGTGTCACTCTATACCATGTTGAAATTTAATCCGAGGTACACTGTCCTTGCAATAGAACAATGAACAATGGAGAAAGATGAGAATATGAAGAATTGGGTGACACCCGAGTAGAGCGAAGATGAGAAGAAAATATTAGAAGAAATGAAAAGGGTAAAAGAGGGAAAATAATAAAACAGTTGGTCACCAGAATTTGACGAGAAAGGACGAAAAGTTCTCCATCGTAGGCCACCAACTCATCAGTCATCTTGCTTCTCTCTCTGAAGTCTCACATCTTGATCGGTTTCCAAAATGACTTGAGGAAACGAATATTACTCTTCAAGTCAAATATTAGGGAGTAAGAAATCTTCACCTGCTCTTCATTTTCATGAAAGTGTGTGTTCCTTTTGTTTTATGAACTAAAGACTGTGCCATTGGACTAAAGACTTACAAGTTAGTTTTGTGCATCGCATCAAAGAATAGCCAACCATTATATACACAGATATTTAAACAGGTATTTGTCCTCTATTGAGGGGAAATGTATTTATTTTAACTCTCTCTCAATAAAGATTCAAAGTTTACACAAACTGTAATTATTTGTCTCTGTTTGTGTCGGAAAGACATTCTCACTTTGCCGTGCTTACCTATGCAATAACCATATAACAGCAGTAGGCTTACGCCTGTAGTCATTGTCTGTCGGGATCCACAGATGTAGATGAATATTGTCATGTGTGGTGGGGAAGTATTTACCCCACTAGCAAGATGAAATAATAACTTTTTCATAACAACAAAAATTTAATAATGTAAATATTTTTTCATAATCATTGCATATGGATTTACATAAATTTAACTTATAGAAAAATGTGATATCCAAATTATTTTTAAACTATTATAATTTAATATATAATGCAATATTATAAAGACAGCTTTGAGACTCCTGAAAATGACAATATATAATAATCTTGTTAATATTACTATAAACAATGAATAATAATTAGTAACATTATTATATAGGTAGTCCTTGACTTATAACCATTCATACTTATGATGGTGATATAATTAATTCTATAATGGGTCAATGCAATTGCATTGGTGATACAATTAATTCTCTATAGGTCAATAATTTGAATCTCTCATTCAATGATCTGATATATGGAGAGAGTTCTTTTTTTGTTTGGTTATTGTAGTTTTGTGTTCTTTACATTTACTAAGATAATATATAGTGCCCTAGTAAATGGTTAGTGTGAGAAATTCATAAATTTGAGCATTTCCAATTTATGATGGTGGTTTTGAAACCAAACTCTTGTCATAAGTCAAAGACTACATGTATATTGAAATGACTATGATAACACAATACAGTAGATCTGACTTATGCATTTTAAATTTATGCAGTTTCAGAGATAAACAAATGCATAAAATTTTTCTATTTTTATTGACTTTTCATAAAATGTGAATGAAAAATTCATTAAAGAATTTATTTTTTTTATAAAAATATTACTTATGACTTTAAATTTTTTTCTATGCTTAATGTATATTCTTAACACATTTAAAAGTATAATTTAAGCCTCTTAAGGCAAGTATTTCATTTGGCCATTCTATTTGCTAAATGTGCACATTCATAAATATTGAATTTAAGCATTGTTAAACTTATGTGGCTTTTTGACTTACAAAAATTTTTGAATGAATTAACTGTGTAAGTTGGAAACTTACTGTATATATCATACATTATGAATATGCTTCATATGACAATAATTACTACTTATCTCCAGTCTTATAGATAAATTATATATAAAGCAATTGTGTCGTGTTTAATTTTACTGTAATAATTTACATAAATCTGATTTATGCTTCTAGAAATGTAAATCTTATATAATAGGTCCATTTCTTGCATCTACAGAGCCATCACAGTCAAAACCACTATATATTATATATGTTACATAGAATTAAGTTGTACAATATTAATAATTATTCAATAAAATAAATGTTATAAAAATAACTATTAATATGTAAACAAATTACAAAAACTGTAACTTTAATAGAATACAGATATTAAATATAGATAAGTATCCATAAAATAGTTCTAATAAAGATTATTTATTCTAAAAAAATCTATAATTCAAAATATAATATATAATGAATATATAAATGACAATAATAAATCTGTATTATTAGTACATGTTTTTTTCTATTGTTTATATTTGTAATAGTCAGCAATTCTAACCAAAGAAATATGAAAAATCTTTTGATAGTTTTAACAAATTAAATAAAAAATACTAGTTTCTTTTTCTGCAAAAATTAACTATTTTTAGTCAGATTTATACTCATTTTCATTGCCTTAGGTTTAATTTAGAATATATTATACATTTGAACATACAGTAAGATCCCATTTAATGCAGAGAATATGTTCCAAAAAACCAAGAATTAAATGAAGTCATCTCAAAACGTAAATAATGGGGATAGCTGAAACAGAACAGTGAATAAAAAAATTAAATATATCAGAAAAAAATTTTTCTTCTTAAATTATAAAATTGTGTAGTAGATTGGAAAAAAACACAAATCTCAAGCTAAGAACAGAAGAAATAAAACATGATAATATCTATACCATGCATTCAAATAAATATACTAAAGAAATAAAGACATTGACAGTCAATAGAAAAGAACAGAAGTGAATATAACAAAATTCTATATTCAATATGCTATGCATTGACACAATAATAGAATATCTTGTTTTAAAAGATTATATATTCTAACAGTTTTTAAATTTTAATGATTTGAAAAATAATTAATTTCTATCAAAAAAAATTATTAAATACCATAATTATATTATATACCTATGCAAAATATCACATACTTTGCTTGGAGATATGTTTTGGCTTTCTCTTCCCATTTTTCCCCCGTAGTCAACATTTCTTGTAAGTCTGCCATGGTTTTTTCTACTAACTGATGAGGTGGAATATTGACTCCCATATCTAGAAGTTTCCGTAATGTATCTAATGTTACTTGCTGTGGATTTGATAATGAAATTCTAACTTCTTCCAACCATTGAGTCTGTTGCAATTTCTAAATTTCCATTTAATGTAAGCATTATAATTACTTTAAAGTATAAAAAATTTAACAAATATTATACTGACTTGTTTAAGTTTTGGAATTTCAGGGAGATCAACATCTAAACTCAGCCCAATATCTAACTGTTTATCAAGTTTCTTCAAATCTGTTAAATCTTCAGCAAGCAATGCTTTTGCATCTCTTTCAAAACTGAGAACTCTATCTAATAAATCCTGAAAAAATGTTTTGTATTTAAATATTCATAGTACATATTATTTTAAAACAATAACTTTGTTACACAATAATAGAATATCTTGTGTTCAAAAATTATATAATATTTTAACAGTTTTTAAATCTTTATAATTTGAAAAATAAATAATATATCAAAAAATTAAGATATATAACAATTTTTTTTACAAAAATCTAATATTAATATTTCCTTAATTTATTAATCAAGACAAGTTTTTATTAAATATATTATTTTCATAATCACAAGATGGCATGTGGGAATAGGCAATTTTGAATCTTTAATTTCAAATGCATAATTTTCACTGACTGGAATGTGATAATGTTATATTGTTCTCCAGTCAATACCATTTTTGCCATAGAGAAGTTTTTGAGTATACATCATACTTTTATGGTAAAAGCATATCTCAAAACAATGATTGTTATGAAGTTGTGTGACAAGAATTGGGCATGGATTGCACTTTTGCAGTAAAAGCATATTACAAAAAACAATGACTGTTATGAAGTTGCACGATGAGAATTTTGGTGTCACTTTCAATTTCAGTGTCATGATTAGACCCTGTCAACTCATGCTATAAAGACACGGCTAAAATTACAAATAATTTGAAAAAATTATATAATGTTTATATATGCTAATTATACCTGATTATTTTGTATTTTTTTCTTTTTCTTTTGATTCTTTATCCAGAATTAAAAAAGGATATTAGAGTACAGTATATTGCAAATAAAATCCAATTTTTTTGTGCCAAAAAATTAAAATGCAAAAAAATTAGGGGAAAAAATCAAAAGTATACAATTATTAGAAAAAGGGACATAAAGCCTAACAGGAAATAAAAGAAAAAACAAAGATGCAATAAAGATTAAAGAGTATTCTTAAAGCAACATCATGAACAAATAAAACTGCATTTATAAAATAATAACCATATTTGAGACTGTAATATGTAAATCAAAGAACTAAAATATTCAGAAATTTTTCTCTATCATCATAAATTCGATATTTATTTGAAACATATTTTAGATAACTGATTAACAGCATTTAGTCAAACTGCCATGTTGAGAAAGAATAAATAATGTTTTTAAATAATTCAAACAAATGCATCAAATAAATACCAAATTTATGATGGAGAAAAAATTTCTGAATATTTTAGGTTCTTTGATTTACATAGTATAGCTTCAAATATAATTATTATTTTATGAATGCAGTTCCATTTGTTCATGATGTGTTTTAAGGATACTCTGCCTATTTTATATGTACTAATTCTAAATATCTATTAATTTTAATAATTATGTTTATGAGCATCATTTCAAATCAAATGAAACTTTAAAAGAATGTTCTCATTTTGATCAACAAACTAGAAACCTAGTTACAGCACCTCTATGTCATCCAAGATTAAAAGAAGGAGCCATTCCTTCCCAGTTTCCAGGATGCCCACAACATCTAACTTTACAAGAGAAAGTCCTGACAAGAAAATATGGTGAAGTGAAAATGCAGCTATGAAGAAAGCAGTAGAAGAGAGCATCTCAAGTCATGAAGTCTACATGACTTTGCATGAGTTCACATCACTGCAAGAACTGAGAGTACTGCAGCAAACATGCTTTGCCTCCAAACTGGACTCTTATCAGAAAAAGCTTAAATATTTTATTAGTTTATCTTGTCATGATATCAGTTCCTCATTCAAATTCTCAGCAATTGCAACAGTCTGTACCTTACAGACACCAATGAGAACTGATGAGAATTTGAATTTTTCATATTTCATTTATAACCACAAGATTAAAGAAAAGCTTCCTTACAAAATTAATGATTATAATGATTTTTCTAAGTTTTAAATGAATTAGAATCTTCACATAAGCATGACCAAAATAAAATTGTTATGTAATGTGAAAACAACTGTAAATATCTTGCTAAATAATTACTGCAAGAAGCACAATGACAATTTAACAAGTCAAAAGGAAAACAAAAAATTAAACACCATGCTCCATGCAAGAATTTACTGCTTTAAACTCCTTAAACATAATAGTTTAAAAGACAAGCACTAATCAGCAGTGTGAAAAAATTAACGTTCTTTAATATCCATTAATTACAAATGTTTTCAACGGTTTAACCCGCCATCATCAGGTAGAACAACAAACTAATAGGAAAATAATGTTACAAACTTAGAATATATAACAGAATACATAATTCTTTTCTTTAAATTAAAAATTGGTTACTATAGTTACTGCTAAGTAAATATTGTATATTAATTTTTCTGAAAAATTTTACAAATAAAATACATAAAATATTATGCAGGAGCATTAATCCTATGATGGGAATGCTGGGAGTAAAATTCTCATTCCATTAATCATATTGCTCCTAGAGTTCGTAATTATGCCGCACCATGCTGCTTCCTAATTGTGTGTTATTGTCACTATGTATTCCTGACGTGTGCCTCTCACACTCTTTATACTCTTCTTCTAGAATGTATTTCCAAGCATCAGGTAATTCCTTCGCCGTTCTATTATTGACAAGACAGTGGTCATGCTTTCTCATAGCTATTTCTATAGTCTCCTGTAAGGTCGCCTGCACTGCCAAAACAATTGGTTTTATTATTTTGGCTCAGTTCCAATTTATTGTTATCTCTCTGTTATACGCCTCTTCTGCTAGCGCTGTGGTGGTTCTACTCATTTTAATATCCTGTTTATGCTCACTGATTCTCGTTGCGAGTGCTCATGTCGTAACACCTATGTAGCTGGCTTCTCTGTCTACAGCAGGGTAGCTAATAGGTATGTTGTACACCCCAGATTTTTCATATTAGATAAAATTTATTTGTAAAATTTTTCAGAAAAATTAATATACAATGTTTACTTAGCAGTAACTATAGTAACCGATTTTTAATTTAAAGAAAAGAATTATGTATTCTGTTATATGATCTAAGTTTGTAACATTATTTTCCTATTGGTTTGTTGTTTTTTGTTGTTCTACCTGATGATGGCAGGTTAAACCATTGAAAACATTTGTAGTTAATGGATATTGAAGAACGTTAATTTTTTCACACTGCTGATTAGTGCTTGTCTTTTAAACTATTATGTTTAAACACCATGAAGAAATAGTTTTGTAAGCAGCAGTTTGCTATGTAATATTAATGGCATGTAAAAATGTACGTATCCTGCAGTGTTTTCCAAACTATGGAACGTGCCCCACTAGGGGCACAAGAATTAACAAAAACATCATTTTTGAGACAAACAAAAAAATAAAAATAAATCCAAATTCGTATTGAAAAAAATGAATTATCAAAAGTTATAAATACAGCACATATAATCATGTACCCAAAAACTTTATGTTGTATCTGTTTTAGAGATAAAATATTCTCAAAATATGCTATAAAATATCTCATTTAGTGATTAAAAAAGAATTGTGAGTAGTGACATCTTCAATGACACTCTGATTTGAGAGAATTTGTGCTGAAAAATAAGCCCACCCATCACATTAAATATTATGTTGTATTAAACATGTATTCTATTTTTCATTTTTTTTTTAAATAAGATTTGTTTAATTATATTAAAAATTATTACACTATAATAAAAATATATATATATTTTTTATGTATAAGAACTTTATTTATATAAAATATGGTATGTTTTGTAATATTAAATTATAATTAAAATGTGTTTATGAAATTAGACTGTTATGAAAATAAGGGGTATCCAATTTTTAATGAAAAAAGGAGGTGCAGACATAAGGTTTGAAAATGCTGATGTATTGTAAAATAAATAGTGTTTGAGGATTTGATTCAACGGTTTTTTATTTTTCATCCCCTATAGGTGCAGCATTTATAGATAATTTGATAGATTAGCGTAACATTGCTGTTTGGGTGGAAAAAGTTAACCCCAATACTGATGATGTCATGAGTCAGTGAGCAAGCCTTGTTCTCTAGGTGGCATTGAGTCAACACCCAGATATAAATTTATGAGTCATACATGGATTGAAAACTATGAATAGAGAGAAAAATATTCATTAACTGAAAATTAAAACTGAATTGAAATTAAAAGGAAATTTTCATCTTGAAATGTTAGTGTACAGAAGATGTATATGAATTTTTTAATGATAAAACACTATAGTTAAAATATACAGTATGACTTGAAAATAATCTATTAATACTTTTTAAAATAAAAAATATCTGATTACAGGTAGTCCTTGACTTATGACCAATTTTACTTATGATGGCAATGTAATTGAAAAATTCTGTGATCAATTGATGCAAATCTAGAGTTTGAATCCCTAACCTAATGTTATGATATAGAAATCATCTTTTTTTGTATCTGGTTCTTGTAGTTTTGTGTTTATTATTTTTATTAAGATAATGTATAGTGCTTATTAAACATTAGTAGTGAAAAATCCATAAATTTTGGGTACTTTAAATCTTATGACTGGTTCCGACTTACAGTGGTGGGATTCAAAATCAAACTTGTCATAAATCAAAGACTATCTGTTATTTAGCAATATTTTTAAAATTTTAAATTACTTAACATACTTTAATAAGAACAGTTTCTTTAATTTCACAGGCAAGATTACATATCTTTTCATAAAATAGCTGGAGATCTTCTAAAGTTAACTGAGAATTGCTTTTATTTTCATTTGATTGCCGATTTCTAAAAAATAAAGATTAAAATTTTCATAAATTTCATCAAATAATTCAACAGAGAGACTAGAGCTGATTCTTGCCTTGTTCTGACTTTTCGACTTAACAGTTGCTGTGCAACAGATGCACATTTTTCAGCATCTTGTATTGCTGTTTCTAAGGCTATTAGAAGATCACTTTTTGGAAATTTCTTCTCTTCTGCTTCTTGAATAAGTTCTTTTAATTCTATGATTTCTAATTTTTTGAAAGATTTCAAAAAATTAATGCAATATGTAAAAAATAAACTTGCTGTATTGGAACAGTGAAATCTCAGATATAAATTGAAATCATGTCCTACCTAACATTGTGAAATTATGGTATACAATGTTGTATAAGAACTTATTTTGTAACTATTATATTTTTGTTTTCAGCCTTAATTAACAAAAATAAATATTAAAAGTATTTTTAAAAAGTGTTAAATATTATTTAAAATATTTAATACTTTTTCATTCATAACCTGTACATATGTTCCCCAAGTTATGAACATTCATAGTTATGAACACGAAATTTCAAAAACTCTTAAAAGAAATTTAAATAGAATGATAACAGAATGCTCTAGAAACCAATATAATGTAAAATTACACAGTTAGTTAACCTATTATGGCAGTATTTCAAAATGGTGATGATAACACCAAAAACCCTTGCTTCATAATTGAAACTTTTCATTCAAATCTGTGAAATAAACTTTTAATTGGTAAAATTGTGAAATATATTACAAAATACAGTATATTATTTCAGTACTTTTGGAGTCAAAATAACAGTAATATCAGAGTTATGAAAAAAACTTGCATCCAAATTAATTGTAACTTGAGGAATACATGTATTAATAATTATGTTTAATTACAATAATATAATACAGAATAAATAATAAAAAACAAAAATACTGAAGAGGAAAAATCAAATAGAAATGAATAAAATGGAAATAATATCAGGAGCTTATTTTAAAAATTGAACAACTAATTATAAATTCAATTTTTTTAATTTCAAAATGTTATCAGTGAGTGTAAATTAAAAAATTTTAAAAACTGCCTTGTATGAAAAATTTATCAAAGTATCAAATTTATCAAAGTAAGTAAATAATTCCTAGTATATCTTATATTACTATAAATATATTAATATACAGTCAGACCTCCATATATTGAAATTGAAGGTGCCTTAGAAAAATTTCGATATATAGAAACTTTGTTATATAGAAATCTGAATTTCCTCTAATGTAGTATAGTAGTTAAGTGATATTTTGTCTGTATCGCCTTTTTTGCGTCCTCCTGACAGCGGCAATGGTGGCTCATGGTTTGTAAAACTCCAACTTAAATGATTTGAAAAAAGTTTTGGAAAAAAATTTACAAATGAATTTTTTTTAATGTTTAAAAATACAGTATATATACAGTATATTAATGTATTAAAAGTCTACTGCATGTAATAGATAAATGAAAAATAAGATGGACAAAACATGCATTTATTAGACAAAACAAATTAGAATAATTTAGAATATTGTATTTAATTATCAGATGTAAAGTAATTTAGAATATCCTGCTAGAAATTCGGGATTCCACAAAAACTTTGTGGTATCCCGAATTTCTGTGCAACATCTTTTTTTCTCACTCTACAGTCCACATTTTTAGCAATTCCACTTTTTTCGCGACACTCAATGACTTTCTCTTTGACATGGTAAACATTTCAGTAGAGCTGAACAAAGATTAACTAAAATCTCTCGGTTCAGTTTTGGTTTTAAGCCAATTAACACAAGCAACATACGAAACCGAAACAAGCCCTAGAACTTTACACTATCCCCTCTACAGTACAAATCGACACATCTATTTTGTTTTTGTTGATTTTTTTTTCTAGCCAGATCCAATCTAGACTCCTTGCCTTTGAAATAAAAAATTTCAATATATAGAAATAAATTTCAATGGAAATTTCACGGGACTAACAAAAAACTTCTATATATGGAGAATTTCAATATATAGAAGTTCGATATATGAAGGTCCGACTATATATATATATATATCCATGCATGTGTGCATCACTCGCACACCCACACTCACCCTGATACTGATACTGGTTATTTCAGATCCCATCACACTGCCCAAATGGTGGAACTTTCAGATATGAAATTACTACATTATGGCAGGAATGAGCACAGTGTTTTGTTATATGGAATTTTGGTTAACCAAACATAGTTCAACATTTTTACATAGGGGATTACATGATCCAAATAACCCTAATTAGCCAACAAAAAAAATTTTGCATTTGTGAAGAAATTATTTGATCATTGATCAATTAGCCACTGTAATTTATTTAAATCAATGATATTTATGTTTATTTTCTTTATTTATTGTAGCATATCAAATTTATTCTAAATACCATTAATTTTAAGACAATATTGACTTCTATTTTCACTAGAATATGAATTATCAAATCTGGCATTTGGCATATACCAATAATGAGTATCTATAATGTATTTGCTGTATTTTTTAGTTTTTTCAATTAAATAACACAACAGAAGAGGCCAGAATTAATTAATAGAAAAGGTATAGTGTTTCATCATAATAATGGCTAATTTCATACAAGTTTGATGACTTGTCAGAAGCTGTACAGCTTGGATGGATGTGTT
The DNA here is from genome assembly GCA_011317285.2 of Androctonus mauritanicus. Classification (NCBI taxonomy): domain Eukaryota; kingdom Metazoa; phylum Arthropoda; class Arachnida; order Scorpiones; family Buthidae; genus Androctonus; species Androctonus mauritanicus. The sequence continues at coordinate 3,642 of WUQG02424614.1, read as the reverse complement.
ACTGCATCTACTATATTCACCAGATTGGCACCCTCCAATTATTACTTGTTCTGGTCTTTACAAAATTCTTTAAATAGCAAAACATTTAAAGTTCAAATGTCAAAAATCATTTGGTTTAATTTTTTGTAAGCAAAGATCAAAAGTTCTATGAGCATGGAATCATGCTACCAGCAGAAAGATGGTAAAATGTGTTGGACTGAAATGGCCAATATATAATTGAATAAAATATTTATATACTATAAAAAAATTGTCATTCATTTTCATGAAAAATGAAATTACTTTCTGAAGAACCTATAAAATCAGATGAACAATTTATAGAAGTATCTATGAATGAAGAAATTTATCAAAAGTTTTCTTTTGTAAATATGATTAAAAATTTAATTGTTTATACATGCTGCAAAGTGATGCAAAATTGGCAATTACAGCACCATGAAACAATAAACTGTTTTTAGAAACGATTAATTATAAAAAAATATTGTTTTTGTAATAATGAAGCATGAAAAGTTTAAATGCCAAAAAAATTTTTTCTCTGCTCCTTTTAATATATTGCAAAATTTTGAGTGCATCAGGATAGTGATTTAGGAAAATTCTAATTTTTCCAAATTTTTTAAATTCTTTAATATTTACTTTTATTTTTTTGCATATGGGAGAATTTCATGCTCCCTCCATCCTGGGTTAAACTATAACATTGTGACAGCCAGTGCTATCATAATGTCATAGTTTAAAGCTAGGCTTATACCACTCCAAAAATTTGCTTGGAATACTCAACAAGTACAATTCTAAACACACACTTATAATTACAATGCTGAGCAATAAGTATAATTTCTAATTATGTCTTATAATACTTGGCAGCAATGTGTTAATTGATTAAATAAATATAAAAAATGTTTAATTTTGAAGTAACTTTTGAAGTAACTTTTGATTGCTGATACATCTTATGGATTGAAAGGAATACTCTAGACCAGTATTTCCTAACTGGGGTCTACATGGACCCCCAGGGATCCAAAGAAGCTTTGAGGAGTTCCACAAGAAAAAAATTGTATTTTGGGGGTCATAACATCAGCTAAGGGGTTTATGATAAAATAATATAAATAAAATAATTTGTTAAATAAAAATAAATAAAATAATATCATAGAAAAATCAAGAAATTCACTGTTAGAAGATGCTTGTATTCATAAGGGTAGTTTTATACTGCCTTGTCACCTTGTAACTATGCGAAATTAAAAATTTCTGAATTTTCTTGTTCTGTTACCTGATGATGGCGCCTAGAGCGCTGAAAACTTTAGTGATTAAAAGTTTTTTATGATGCTTGTATTTTCTGGAACTTTCTTTGGTTGATACAAAAAAAAATTTCTTTCCATAGAAAATTCTTGAAGATTCATCTTAACTTTTATTAACCTATAAATATTTCATTTAGGAATATTGCATATGCATATATGGAGTCCACATATGTGAATTTAGGACTGAGTCCACAAGCAAAAAAAAATTGGGAACTCTTCTATAGACCAATTTGGTCTAGAAAATTTATAGATGAAATGGATTTATTTATTGTAATTGCATACTATGAAGTTAATTCTTTTAATTATGCTTTAAAGACTAACTAATGTTATAATTCAATGTTGTTCAAATAATCTAATTTTGATATATGCAAACATTCTTATTTCTCCATTGCAACTTGTTTTTAATATTTCTAATAAGTGCATGCGTGTGCACATGCATGCGTGCATGTTCGATAACCTGAGTGAATACTACAAATTCCTAATTATAATCATTTGAGTGCATAAACTTTGCTATCTCCTTGCCAAATTCATTTAATTCACATCCAAAAAAAATCCAAATTTTTTAATAGCTTAAAAAAAAAATTAAAATTTATTTCTAAATTTCTTAAAAATTTAATATCACTTTTTAAAAAAATTTTGAATTGAAAGATAGTGCAATATTCTTTTAACAGTATTATTGTTTAAAAAATACATTTATATTAAGTTTATTTATATTATTTAAATTAAAAATTTATTATGATGATTTAAAATTAACAGGTTTTAAATTTTATGCAATATTTGCAATTATGCTTGATATCTTCTGCTATGGATGATTTATGACTTCTAAATGGCCTTATTCAAGGCTAATCCTTAATTTTTAACAGCCATTTTCAGAGCTGTTATTTTTAATAAACAAGAATAAATTATTTCTAATATATATTAAACTTTTTTCAATAGAGTACTATGGAGAAGTATTCCTGAACCCTATTTTCAGGAATACTTGTTCAAACTGTGTCATCTACAGATGAGAGATCAGGATACAGCTCTGCATAGAGTTGGCATCCAAAATCCACAAAAGCAGAGCCCCTAATTATATATATATATATATATATATATATATATATATATATGAAGTATGGTATATTAGTGAAAAACTATAAAAATGTCAAATTGTCATTTATTATAACTAGATGCAGGCCAAAAAATTTATTAATGCTTAAGCTTCAAAATAATAATGAGGATTTTTTTCCTTTTCTCTCTGGATGAATTTTGATAAATTTTCAGATTTGTGCCAGACATTTATATTCTCAGCATTAGTTTTGCTTATTTATTAAAAATTTAGTTAAGAATAATTTCTTAAAATATTTTTCAAAATGATTTATTTTTCTTATTCAGCTGTTAGGTATGGTAGAGTTCCAAAACGTTCACGAGAAAGGAACGAAGAAACACGTGTAACTCAAGCTGAAGCAGATCAATCGGCTCGTGAGATAGAAAATAAACAGTTAGCTATGTATGACATAATTTTAACAATATCTCATGCCCATCACACCAACTGTGCCTACACAGAAGAAAAAACAAGAGGGCTTGTTCGTAAACCAGCAGTTTTTGTAAGTATTTGTAATTATGTATCATTAAACATTTAATAAAATATTTGTTTTTTAGTTTAATAGTTTGATCTAAGTTAATTCTTTTGCAACAGAGCTGCCACTAAATTATTTTTTTATAAGTGGCACAAAAAAAATTGAGAAAAATTTGAAATTCAAAAACTTCCTGTTTAAAGTTCTGAAGTGAAATTTTCATATATGTAATTTTGTTAATAATAAGTGATATGTCAAAATATTAGTTTTACTAACTTTGATTTTAATAAATTTAAATATTATCATACTTTATTTTATAGAAATAATTTTTCTAAAATTTTGTGTGTGTGTGTATGTGTATAATAAATTGACCTTTTAATAAACATGGAAGGTTCCTAGCTTATAACTGATGCATTCATAATTTTCTGTCATAACTTGGAGCTTGATTTCCTATAAGTACAGTGTTATAAATGAAAGTTTTGTTCTCCAGCTATCAAAACTCAGAATATTAACAAATTTGAAAAACTACAACATAAAAATATTAAATAAAAAAAGTTGTGCCAATTCCACTTCTGCTTTTTTGATTTTTCTGATTTCATTGCAGAGAATGGAATTTCTGCTTCAAATCCAGTTGTACTATATCATATAGTTATATATATGATTATAAATTTATGACTTTTAATATTTACAGTAAAACTTCGATCTAACGTTTTCCTCGATCTAACATTTTTTTTCTCCAGTCCCGGCAAAAAATAGGGGAAAATAACATTAAAATGTTTCAGTCTAACGTTTTTCGATCTAACGTT
>WUQG02424603.1:0-14870 GCA_011317285.2 Androctonus mauritanicus | reverse complement strand
AAAATACTGTTACAAACTAAACAAGTTTAATAAATTTTTCTCTAGATTTAAGGAAAAGTTGCACAATTTGGCAACACCGCCTTTGAGGGTGCCAAAAACAACGCCCCAGAGGCGAAGTCTCAACCTTCTAGGACTTAAAATAACCGAGTTACCCTTTTAACTTCACAAACGTTTTATGGAGCTAAAAGTTTTGTGACAAAACACTCCCATAGAATGCCATCGAATCTCATAGAACACAATAGAACGTCGTCGAAAGTTGTAGAATTAGTCCTGAAAAGTCCGGTGTGATTTACGTTTAATACAAGGATTTAATAGTACTACGCATTCTACAGTGTTCTTGCGTCGTACTATTAAATCAAATCATTTTAACTATTTAATATTGATTAAATGAATGTTAATTATATATTTGTATTGACATTTTGTATGGTGATCATTCCAATTAAGGGGGGCCCAGAGAGACTTCCGTCCCGACCTCGATAGCTGTAGGTCCGCCACTATTCAAACGCTACACTTAATGATAGTTTATTCAGTCCAAAATATATTCATTATGCAGTCTTTTGATGTCTCTTTTATCTCTGATAATGGAGAAACTTTGACTAAAAACATCAAAATGAAGATCAATAGGCGAAACGAAAACAATAATAGGAAATGCTTTTAGTAAACCATTCAAATCCTGCCGTATGTGTCTCAATTAAGGTTATAAGACAAAAAAAAATCTCTGAATCCGTACGTACATCAGAAAGAGGGAATAAAAAAAGAAAGACAAAAAGATTTGATAGTATTAATGTTGAACAATAGTCATAACTCTAAATATTTATTTTCGTTTTAAATGGAGAAATATACAGAACATATATAAGATTATTCACTTGATCGGTATTTTAACGTAGAGAAAAATGATACACTGCATCTGTATTTATTACCATACTGTATTTATTTTCATAAAATATTTATTCAAATTAAATATTATAAATTATAAAAAAGAAGTATTAAAGATATTAGATAAATTTAAAATTAAATGGATTATTAATCTGAATGCATTTACGCATTTTTATTCAAAAGCTTGTTTAACCTTTAAAATAAAAATTTCAATTTAGGAATCTTCAAAAAATTCTTTATTGAAAATATATTAATGTTCCATTTTCCATATTCTAATTTTATCAGTTTACGATGAAAATAATTCATGAGGGTTTTTTTATACCCGTAATCGGATTATATCTTAGTAATTTTTTATTCAAAGAAAAAATTTTAAAGAAAATTAACAACGATAGAGAATATTTTTTAGATATAAGATTAAAAATCCGATTTCTTTTAACCACTAAATTTTGTAAGAAAAAATAAATAAAGGTAGTTCTCAAAGTTCTCCAGGGAGTTCTCAAAGTTTTTGGAATGATCTTTTACATTAAGGAAGTCAATGAAGGCTATATAATCTTTTATGCTTCATCGACTCCAATCTTTAATAAAAATAATATACAGTATTCTAAGAACGATATCTGAATTTAATCGTAATGAAGTGGCTGTGCTTCTTAATTTATATTGAAAAATGTAGAAAACAGTTAATATTACTAGAGCTTCAATAACTTTAAATGATTAAAATCACTTAAAATTAAAATATTTTAAATATTTAAACTTGTTTTAATTTAAAAGTTTATTTTTGAACTTTCCTTTGTTTATTTTTCAATTTTTCCTGAACTTTTTATAAATTTATTCCGTATTTTTCTGAATTTCTCTATGAGTGTAATACTTCATATATTAAGAATAAATTAATATATTCTCAATATATATCAAGGATGGCCAAACGTAATGTCACTACGAGCCACATAAGAGAATCTCAAATACTTGAGAGCCGCAATCAGTTTATTTTTAGATCAATGAAAGTCGCATTAATTTTTTGGGGGGTATAATCTTAACAATAGTTTCAAAAATTGTTTATTTATTTCACATGCCTTTATTTCGTAGAGATGCTTACTTTTTATAATAAATGAACAAGTTACAAATATGTTATTTTTTAAAGTTAAATAGATATTTTCTTTATATTAACTATTGATTTTCATCACACTGAAAGTATCAAAGATCTGCATGTAGTTGGGGATTCGCAATTTGGTCACCGTGAATATACATCATAATATAACAATATAATAAAAAAATAATGCATGACAAAGTTCTCAGAAACTATACTAGATCGATAAATAAATTTAAATATTAATAACATTTTAAAAATATTAATTTTTATAATATAATTTATAAAATAATTTTTGGATCTTTCAAAAATGACCAAATTTTCGCAATACTATACAAGCTAACTTATAAATAATTTATATCTTAATAGTAAAATCATTGATATTTCTTCTATTTCTGGAAATTGCTTGAAATATATGAATATGAATAAAAACATTTTATCCACTCCAATCGACTTTTTCATTTTTATAGATCCCTGGGAGTCGATATTGATCGATTTGAAGACTCATTTTAAGCACATTAATTTATAATTAATCCAATGGAAGGAACATTTTGTATTTAATAAAATTCGAAATAAATATTGGTGCGAACTGGTATAATTCAAATTAACTATTTCGCAATAATAATTAATATTGTTTAATTAATTGTATAGGTCGGCCGGATGGCCGCTTGGTAAAGCTGTGGCTTACCAACCTGGAGAATCCGGATTCAAATCCGAGTCCCATATCTCCAGTTTTTCAGAAGAATGGGGTTTTTCAGAAGATGGTTGAAGGATGGGGTTCAGTTCGGGCCCGACTGGCCCGATCCGTTGAACTCCCTCCTTCAACCATCCGGTTAATCCCATTATGAGTGTTGGCCAGCCTGTGATGCGGTCTATAAGTGACCACCGCCAAATATAGAATATTCCTCGTGCGATATGGCGGCTTAACCAAACTAAACTAACCTAATCTAACTTTAAGTGTATAGATTTTTAAAATATTTAAAAAATTAAATTTCAAACCATTATGATATGGATAATGGTAAATTTTAAATGTATAGTTCTTTCCTCCAAGAAACTTTTTATGATTAAAAAATCATTTATCGAATCATAAATCTGTGATATAACTTGGTATTCAATTAATAATATTCTTAAATTGCATATTATATAAAAAATAATATAAAGAATACTATAAAAAAAAGAATTTTTAATTAGAAATATAGTAAAAATTTAGTTATCCTTACAGATTGAATGGCTTACAAATATCATCGAAAGTTTTTGTGTTTTATTTGCGTGTTATTTAATACTAATTAGATAAGAAATTATATACTGGATGATTGTATGCATTTTTCTGTATTATATATAACGTAGACCCTCTTATGAACAGATTAATAGAATGGAATGGTAATTCGATAATGCTGATTGTCTCATACTTCTGGATTATATATAAAAATAACAATTCTCCACATAATAAAGTACCGTATGAATAATATTAATGCATAAACATGATATAATTAACATTATAAGGAATGCAAATAAATGATGCTAAAGGTGATAAGTCTATTAATTTCAAATATTGTAGTCCTATTGCGAGCGACATATTCTCAACTAACAGATTTCATACGTTATTTCTGAAGTCTATACATAAGAGGTTTCTTAATAAGATGGTTTAAAATTGTTCAGGTTGTTTATCATTATAATAGTGGCTAATAGTTGGTATTAAATCAAAACTTGCAACTGGTCCATTAGCTGGAAGAGACGATATCATATTACGAATCATTTAAGTGATCACAAGATAGGTTATCACTACTGCATGTCATTTAATGCATTAAATCATATGATTTATGACATCTTTAAAATTTCATTTCTATTTCGTATATTACATTACGTAATGAGGGTATTGTTATTTTACCATGCGAATTTGCGTATATTATGTCTGACATCACTTTCATATGGACGTAATTTTTTTATCAGCTTTTTTTTGTATTAATTTGACTCCAAACTGGACTGATTTTCACGGAACATAAATTTCATATTAAGATTAACCATAGAAAGCAACTGGGAAAAAAGATATTTAAATAGATTTTTCTGAAAAAGGAATTGTTAAGTTAAAGGCATCCTAGGAATCATTGTGTCAAACGCTATAAAAAGGGATTAAATCATAGCCATCTTATAATATATAAAAGTGAAATTATAGAGTGATTAACTAACAACAGTGATAATTTTTCGCAAAATATCTCCGACTACGTTTGCATTATTGCGATTACATTCAATGAACTTGTATAGATTCAACTTCCAATAAACGAGTGAGATATGCTAACAATTCACATCTCTAGTAAGAATATCAATGCCAAAGTTTATAAAAACAATTGATGAACGATGATGAATTGATCATAGGACCATTTTCTTTTTCTTTTTTTTTGAAAATTCAAAATTACGAGCGTATCAATTTCTGATTTATTGAAAATGATCGATATCGGGCGTAATAATGGAAAGAAAATATTTCACTTATTTTGAGACTATATCTCGAATTAATATTGTCCAATCTGAACGAAATGTATATACAGTATTGGAACTCTCCGGGAAATCAATCATGTTGAAAATTATCGATATTCGATCGTATCTAATTAGACGCTTGTTTGTCGGAAGGATTTTTCATTCAAATTAACTAATATTATTTTTTGGATACTGTGCACAAATTTTATTCAAATTAGATATTTACGTAAATCTTATATAAGTTATAAGCTACCCAGAGTTACGGCTCCTCGAATTATGGGCTTCTGACTTCGTACATTTTGAATTGCTAGCATTTTCAAAGTTTCAGTATTTAATTTGGAGTTATGACTCTTCAGCAGTATATTTCTTGAAAAAAATTCTTTACTTTGTTTAAAATAAGCCCTATTCTACAGGTTCTGTAGTATTTATTTTAGTTATAAATGCTTCATTTATGTTAATTGTACACGACAATTGCAATGCATTATATGCATCGATAAGTGAAAAAAAAGACAGTGCTCCGATTTATAGACATTTTCGAGTTATAGAATCATTCTTGAACCTAAGGTGACATAATTTCGGAGTATGCTTGTATTATAATACGAGACATTGAGACAGATATGATTGAATACGCCCAATGAAACTCCAATAGACAACTTTTTATGTCTAATGGAATTTAGACTGAAACATGCTGATGGAAATGTGACGATGGTAAGTATTTCCGCAAATATTGCAAACTTATCTAAATGAATTTACGCAAAAGTTACACAAATTCTATTACCTATTCATTATTTAATCATAATAAATCCATTCTCTTCTGATGGCATAATGATAGCAATCAGTTAATTGGAGAAATGCAAAAATAAATTAATAGTTTAATTATTTAACCATACAGTGAACTCTTCATGGCTGCAGTAAATCCCCTTAAAATCTTTCATAATAAATATACAATACTCAACTATTTTTTACAAATTTTCAAAAGAATTCAGGTATAGATTCTAAACTAAGCAATCAGTTATAATCAATTCTTTATAATGACAATATAGTTCCATCAGTGATGTTTTGTTTCCGATAACATTACTGATGGCATAATAAATATCAGATCAAAGGATATTTTCCATTATTCATGCTTTCGTTATTCACTATTAATAGATTCGAGAACGGTTTGAAGCCAAGAACGGTTAGATTAGATTACAGTCAAATTTAACTACTCTTGATTTTTGAGTATTCAGCTTTATGAAATATTTATTTTTCTTCTTCAACCGATTTTTATACGATAAGTTATTCGTGATGAATTTTAATGATATTAATATTGGCATGCTAAAAGATATTATACAGAATATGGAAACTCGTATTAAAGTTATATTGCTTTTGAAAAAATCAAATGTGAACAGTACTTGAAAGTCGATGTATGATATTGTTTTTATAACTTGATCTCGATAACACCAACGTATATATAACAATATTATTAAAGTTGTTTTAAACCTGTATGTATAATACAATATTTTCTTAAAATTGTTTTGATTCAAGCATTAAATTCTGCTTCACTTCCATGTTTAACGTATTCTAAAATTTTGTAGATGTGTTTTTTTAAAATTTAACAATTCCAGGATTCAGTGGTATTTCTTATTATAATTCTTATCAGATTTTTGGACAGTAAAGTTAATGATTATTATTTACTATCCGAAAATCTGATAAGAAACCTTACATATGTAAGGATCCCGCAACGTAGATAGGTTGACATTTTTGGTCTTATCATTCGATAATCTTTCTTCTGACACCAGTATAAGGTATGCGAGGCGACGCTCCCATAGCATAGGTAAGTCGAAATGTCAGTCTGACACCAGAAGTTTTAAGTGTTTCTCCAAACACACGTGAAATTCCGCCGTCAGGAAATGATCGAAAACTTATTATATTGTTCGAAATATTAATTTCAGAATGTGGCACATGAGTAAGTAGCGCAAGGATCCAGGATAGGAGAATTGATTCGGAAACACCTATAAAGTAAATAATATAGGTAAATAATATATATTTGTTTAAAATAAACAGAAAAATAGAACATAATATTAACATATTCCATTCGAGAGAGCTGTTTGACGCGAGAGATCATATCTGGGAGAGAGAGTATAAAAGAAATTCAATCCTTCAATCCTTCATTATTCTTAATGATTATTCTTTGTCTTCGTTCCCTGGTCCTCGTCGGAAGTCCACCGATGGGACGGGACACGGAATCACTCTTTGCTTCTACATTTTCCCCACCTTCTGTATAGAGTCTCAGAGCAGACTAACTTATGTTCGTCTATCTCTGTCTCCGATAAAACTTACTGACCTTTTCTTTCACCTTTTTCCCGAGGAAAGATGACGTCTTAGATGTTTTCTTTTTCTTTTTTTTTGTCTTTTGCGACACCTGCGTGTAACACAACTCTTTTGTTGGATATATATTTTCTATCGTTTATTATTCTTTTTTTATGTTGTGGACAACAAGGTTCTCCGGGCCGAGTAGTACGATATTTTTATCATTTGTTTTCCTTTTTTAAGGTGTCACTCTGTTCAAACTTCTTTTGTAATTTTCGATGAGATGGGGGAGTGACACCTTGCATCCGACCCGAATTCTGGGTCTCCACACATATTAATATTTAAATATTACTTTGGGTTTGACATTCTGTGCATTATTGATACCGTCGCAGAAAATATTGATGCAATTATGAAACTCCATTACTCGAATAAAAGTTGAGATAACTATATAAACACACAGCTAGATTAATCGTCGATTTATTCTTCAGATATTGTTGCTCGTTGGTATATGTACATACTCTGTGTTATCTCGATGACAACTTTATACTGTATAGTATTTACATTATAACGGTTGTGTGAGTTTATGGTAATTTAAGCATAATACATTAGGCCAACGTTGTTTTGATAATTATATGAAGTGTAATCTCAAAAGAGAGCAATATTTTTTTACCTCAATAATTACTCGTTTTATGAGAAACGATTTTTTACTCTTGCTCTGTTTATCGATTTTATTTCGAAGAACAGCTGCTTTAGCGATATTAATATATATTGTTTAAAAAACTTTATAAAAAGTTAGAAAAATATTTTTTAAACTCTCATTTTCAGTATTTTTAACACAACTTTTTATACAAGTACTTCTCACTGAGTTCCGTTCTCACGACTTGGTCATTGACCGAATTGGTCGGTAAGTAACTTGTTCATATATATTTAGTTATGGCACGAAGTATTTTTGATTTTTCATGCAATAGAAGTCGTAAGCGACGCATATGGGCGAAAATCAAATTTTCTGATAAAACAAAAGGCCATAATTCACATGTAAGTTCGAGCAGTCATTAAACAGGTAAGTCGTTAAGTGAAGAATATGTTGATTTTTCTTTTTCTGTAAATATCCATATAAATTTATTATCATTTATAGTCACTGGTGCATAAGTACGAATCATTCGAAACATTGAGTTATAAGATAGAAAATTATTATAACATATAACCATTGTTTTTAATATTTGTATAATTTTTGAAAGAATAAAATGAATTGAAGGAGGCCTATCATCTGAAATGATCAGCTACAATGTGGCTCAATTCAAATCAAGAAAAATAAGCTTGCTTCAAGTTAAAGTAAAAAACTTGAAAACTCCTTCAGATGTTGTTTTGTTAGAGCATATAAGATTTTTTAATTCAGCACCCAAAATTGCTTTTTTTTTTTTTTTTTGTAGTGTGCATATGTATACATAAATAAAAATAAAAATCGCTTTTTCTACAATAAAAAATTATATATAAGTTATTTATTTTTTGTTAATTATAACAAATATTTATTTATAACTAATGTAAATAATGTTCTTTAGGCAGTTTTTTTTATTTTTTATAATAAAAATAATAGTGGAATAGAATATGTCTTATTATTGTTTACATTTAATTGTAACATATCAAATGTTTGTTTATAATAATTTGCGAAGAAAAATAAATTTATTTATTAATACCGCACTATGGTTTGTTTCGAGATTATATTATTATCATAGTTGTGCAGAAAATTATCAACAACATAACTTGAATTATAAAAGAATAAAAGTAAGTTGAGTGGAAATATAATAATCAACTCAATAGTTTTGTATTTAACGAACTGTTTAGTGATATTTAGTTAATTTTACTTACTCTATTGCATTAGTTTCAGAGATAATATAAAAATATGCACAGAAGTATGTGCATTAGTACATACTTCTATGCATAGGATTAGTACATAGCATTCTGTCATTAGTACATAGGATGCTGAGCTTCCACTTTTCTTCTAGTGTAAACTAGAATATTTATTATCCAGTATATTTATTTTTGTGCGTAAATTAATTCTTATCTGCCAACATAAAGAGAATAAAGCGACGTACAAAAAATTCACATTTCTGTAGATAATTAATATATTTACTGAGTATATACTCAGTAAAATATCGGCATTTTTCTCTACTGAAGAAAGTGGGTGTAGATATTTCATATCGTAGGCGTTTTAAATCCCAGAGAAATCTTTTTTAGTAAATATTTGATTTCATTTTTATAAAAACTTTTGCTTATTGTGAAGACATTATCGCATTACCAGCTTTAATTAATAATTTTTTTAATTACTAAAGCAGTTAATAATTAATGGCTATTTTTTTCATAAGTCGTATTCTGAGTATAACTAAGAATACCATTCATTGCTTATCTGAATATCCTTCCACTCTTACATATTAAAAAACGTGTATTATTTTTTAGTTTTTAAAAAATTCACGAAAATAATAATGAATAATGAACGTACTAGTAAAATATTCAATTATTCAAACTTATATGCATAAGAATGAAAAACACACTAAAGAAGGAAAGGTTAAAAAAAATATTAATAGGTTTTTTTAAACCCATTTGTTGCTTCAGCTAAAGAGATTAAAGACTGCTAGTGGATTAATGATTAAACAACTTCATTCGACAATAAAAACACACATGTTATCAAGAGGAAATGCATTTTTTCAATAAACGTCTTCAATTCACCTATAAAGCACATTTAAAATTACTGTATAAGAAACAAAAATAAAATTGTACAAGGAATAAGGAAACTTATTGGATTGGTACATATCTATGAATGGTTTAGCGGATATTTTGAATGGTAGATAAACGTAAAATAAGATTTATAACTACGTTAAAAATTGCTGTCAAAAAATTGGGTATTTGGAAATTGGAACTAGAGATGTGAGACATGCTGATGTTAGAACGAGATTAATGTTTCTAGCAGACATGTAAGTAAATTGGATGTGTTTTGGGTGACTATGCGATTTGAACTCTAAGATGAAGAAAAGGAAGGTGCAGAAACTAGTACTGTCCTGATTGTGGTATATATTGATAGTTAGATGAATACGTGTATATTTCTTACATTTTTTAAGACTAAAGAGTTTCATAATTGATCAATGATTAAGCCAGATTAAGTTCATGCGAAATAAAATTTAAAATATTACAGAACATAGTTCATTTTCTACATTTAATGATTAATTTATGAATATTTTAAACTTCTATTAATTAGTTTTGATTAAAACAGCGATTAAGTTTTTTTTTTTCGATTGTCTAATAAAACAACAGGCTATCTTGTTAACTAAAAGTGAAACAGTAGCGAGGGACATTTACTTTCGGTTTTTTTTTCTTCTTAAAAAAAATCGATCTGCTTCTCGTTAAAGAATCGTGAAAATATCACATTTCTATGACGACTGAAAATTGTCAAAATATACTTCTGATAAGAAATAATCTAAAAAGTAACAAACACGTGTTACATATACATTGATTTTATGTCAAAATTCGCATATTAAAAATTCATAATTTCAGAATTGTTTAAATAAAAACTGATAAAAAATTTTCAGATTATTTTAATTATATTTACATGTTATTGTTTTCTTTGATGTAAATCAAATAATAATATTTTCTTATAAGATATAAGTTTTAATTATATAACTTATTTATATCAATGTCGTTACGACAGAAATATTCCAAACATGTATTTGATCGATATATTTTTATATAATGATTTTCTTTAAAATCATCATGTTTTTCTATTCTGAAATCGGATAAATATTTTTATCATAGTCATTAATTTATATTATTAAAATATACTTTAAGTACACTTAATTCCCAAATAAGTTATGTATGTATGTATATATATATATTACTTCCGAGCATGTAGTTTAAAATTCTATCTGAATATTTTAAAATATTTTTATTTTTTCCTGAAAAATTTTGTATGTAAAACAGAAAAATCAAAAAATAGCTTTCTTTTCCGAATTACTTCCTGAAGTTATATTTGTTATTAAAATAGAATTTATTCGAATTATTTTAATTTGTTTTCCATTCTGTTTCGGAAAAACTTTAACATTAATCCTATGGAAATAATATTAGGTTACCTTTTCTTATAGCTCTCATTATTTTTGCTTAACTTATCGAATATTTATTTTAGTTTTATATATAAAACTTTCATCGAATTTTTTTCTAGATGATGTTTCTAATAAAAATAACATCATCTTGGTAAAGATGTCGTTTTATATAAAATTAACAATTTTCAAGGATATGTAATTTATACATAAGTAATTTTATTCAAAAATATGATTTAAAATATTATTATTGTAACTGTGAATCATCAATTTTTAAATATATGATCTAAATTTTTACTGCAAGGAAGTAAAATGCAAAAGACATTTCTGTAATATTACTTCTAATAATAGATGTGAATACTGCATCATATTTAAGAATTTCATTCAAAAATATCGTATACTTTCTCATTAAATAGTTGTAACTTTGCAGGAAAAAAATTTCTAAACTATTATTTTCAGTAGAAAATATTTCATGCAGCTTGTTAAATCTTTGACTGATTTTTTTCCCTCCCTATAAAATTCAATATTGTGTTTTAATAAATTTATTACATAGCATATTTAGTTATCTGTTTTCAGGTAAATTTAACTTTTGTTAATTTTAAGCTTGTAGTATTACACCTACATTTCTTTAAAGTGGAATATACTGTATTTTCTAGAAGAATATTGGAATATTGTTTAATGGAATATTGTAAAATCGAATCAAACTTTCCAGTTTTTTATTATTCATAGTTATGTCTTCACAAACTTCTGAACTTTTTAGAAAATTAGAAATATAAAAGTTTTCTTTTGAAATTTTTAGAATAAAAGTTAAGAATTTTTAGAAGTTTTTATCATTCATAGCTTTCTTAACCATAATTGGGCATTTTATTTATCCAGAATTTAATAGAAAAATAAATTACGCAGTTATAACAATAAATAGGTATTTTTACTTTTATCTACATTTTTTTATTAATATTATCAATATGGTTATTTTATTTTTCATCAAAACCGGCTAAAGAACTCCAAACAGAACGGAATGTGTGTATACGTTTCGCCATTTTATTTTTTGTTTCTATCGCGCTTAGGTAACTAAATTAATGACGCGCATCATCTAGCGTGTAAGGCCTGGACTCCACTACACCTGAAAACTGAAACCGATAACATAAACTGAAACGAGCAAAGTTATGTTTCAGGTTACTTTCAGTTTCAGCTTAAGCTCCACATAAAGTTCTGGCGACTTGTTTATACAACACCTAATAGTTATATAAATGTCTCATCTTATCAGATTATGTTAAATCATCATTTATTGTCATTTGGAAGAACTTTTAATGGCAGTGACTGGATGTTTCAGCAAGACAATGCTCCCATACTCAAAGCTAGAAACACTATCCAATGGTTTCAAGACTAATGTTCAAGTAATGGATTGGCCACCTTTTTCTCCTGACTTAAACCCATGGAAAACGTAAGGTCAGTTAGCTCAAGCAGTATTTGCAGGTGGCAAGCAATACTCTTCTATTGGAGAAATAAAAACTGTAATTGTTTCTTCTTGAAAAAATATTGATATAAATCAATCAATGCCTAACAGAATATATAAGGTTATTTTGAAGCAATGTGGTTTTATAAGACTACTAAGTTCAGTGCTTTATCATTACGTAACACCAAATTTTATTATTTTTTTTAAAGTATGAAATAAAATGGATATTTAAAGTATTTGTAATTATTAGATAAAAGAATATAAACACAAAACTATATATAATTTTTTTGAATCTTTTTAATAGTGATGGGATATTCTGAAAAATGTGGGTGCCTTTATAAAGAAATAAAGTAGCATTATGCAATGCACCTTTATTTCTTTTTGTTCTCACATATATCCTTTATGTTCTCTACCTTCACTTTGTATATTGGGATTTTGTGTACTCTTATTCTTAAGCTTTTTGATAAGTTCTGAAATGAGAAAGGCAAATATGATAACATATTTGCCTTTCTCATTTTGGAATTTATCAAAAATGTTGATTTTTTTCTGAATTCTCTTTAGTGTTGCTTGTCTTTTCTAAAATTTTCCATAATTGGCATTTGAATCTCATAGTGTATCCTATTAATAAGAAAAATATTTAATTTGTGATATTTTAAATTTTTCTTATTTATGATGAAAAAATTTATTTTGTCAATTCAAACATTTTCATGATGAACCAGAGTTCCACTTATGGTTTATCTCTGCTTTTAAAATGTGCTGATATTAGAATGGATCAAACAAATTTGGAAATTTTAACCAAAATTGATAATTTACAAGAATAAAACATATTTAAATTTTTTGATTGGATAATTTTATAGTATTTATGTTATTATTATTATTATTTATAATATTTATAAAAGTAATAATATACATTCAGTTTTCTATGAATATTTGATAATTCAAAACTAAAAAATTTAAAAATTTCAGTTGTCAATGATTTAGTTATAAATAGATGGTGAATAGCTTTAAAAAAGCAGATCATATCATATAAAATATGCCAGGAAATAAGTGCTTGATTCAAATAATATGGGAAATGATTAAATGTTAAAGAAAATTTTAAATTGATTCAAATTACTTTCAGTGTACTAGAAGAACAGCACTTTTGCATTGTGGAAAAAAAACAACTTTTAACTTTTATTTCTAATTTTTGGACAAATGTTTTTGACTTGTCGCCATCTTCAGGTTCCAATCAGATTGGAACCTGAAGATGGCAACAAGCCAAAAACGTTTGTCCAAAAATTAGAAATAAAAGTTAAAAGTTGTTTTTTTTTCCACACTGCAAAAGTGCTGTTTTTCTACTACACTGAAAGGGATTAGCAATTGACTATGTCTAAATAATAAGTAATTGATTCAAATTTAAAATTTTTACTGAAATATATAACTTCTAAAAAAATTTAAATTATTTTTATAAAATAATTATTCCATTTTTATATATTAGTATTATAAATATAATTTATAGCATTTATATATCATCATCTAACTAAAATTTCATAATTTGACATAAAAAATTCTAAATTATTTCGGTTGGTCTATATAAGTGTCTATGTATGGCAAGAATAATGCACAAATAGTTCTTAAAAACGATATAGTGAAAGAAATATGATTAATTTGCATGAGAAAATGATTGAATGCAAACAAAAATCTTCTGATTGAGTATTTTTATTATATGAAATTATATCTTATACAGACAGTCCCTGACTTATGTAAAGCTGACATATGTAAATCCTTATTGATATAGAGATTTCTTGACTTACAAGAAAAATATACTGATATACCCAGATAAGTGGGGTTGCAAGCATTTTTCTCTTAATTTCATAATTTCTCATTTGTATAAGTGTTTTGTGTATTTATTATATTAGTTTTAGTTAATGAGCCGGGTCTTGATCCGGACTCCTCCTGAAAAACTGGAGATATGGGACTCTGAATTGAATTTGGATCCTCCAAGTTGGTAAGTGACTGCTTTACCATGTGACTTATGTGCTTATTTTTTAATATAACTATATTTAATGTTATGTCTTTTTGACTTACTAGTACTGAATAGGGCATGCTCCAATAGATGTATGTTTTGACTTACATAGGGTTTTGCAAAATGATTTATTTACATAAGTCAGGGTTTTTTCATATATCCCATTTATTCAATGATGTATGGATATTTAATAAGTTTTTAGCAAAAATTGATTTGTATAAATCATAACAATAATAATTGTGTTGTGTGTGTTTGTATGTATGTATTATATTTAGAATATAATTATTAAATTTGAAACATATAGGATTAATTTATTTATCCTTTTTAATTTTATTTATGCTGTTAACAGAGTAATTTATATTTTCAGCTATTATATCATTACTATAATCATATGATTGATTAAATAAACAGCATATGTATTAAATTCTGTTTTATAGGAATTAAAATGAATTTATTAATTTATAGAAAACCAATAAAACAATGCATGTAAAATCAAATTATTAAAAAAAGACCATAAAAAATAAAGACCTTGTAAAATAATATAAGGTCAAAGTGAATTTATTGACTGATTTCAAAAAGGAATAAAAGTGAGGAGTCTGCCATTGA
>WUQG02424592.1:0-14871 GCA_011317285.2 Androctonus mauritanicus | reverse complement strand
TAAAAAAATCACCGGTCCGCGAAATTTTTTTCACAAATTTTACCGGTCCGCAGGCCAAAAAAGGTTGAGAAACACTGGTCTAATTCACCTGGCAAAAACTGTTACTTTAGCTCAAGGGGTTCTTAACCTTTTGATGACCCCATACTCCCAACGGATTGTCCAATATTATCCCATACCCTCTTACAAAGATTTTATTGCATTCTATTTACATACTATCCAAGTATAAATTAATACATTAATAAAATAAATATCTGTATCCAGAAATTGAGTCCCATATCCAGTATTTGGTTCCCATCCCCAAGGAGTAGGGAATACTCCCAGTTAAGAAACCCTGCCTTAGATGATATATTTTATTCAATTAATTAAATATGCATTGGGAATTTGAAGTAGTTTTATAGTTTTATTTAATGGTAAAAAATATATACTGGTAAATATTAATGGTATAAGTCAAAACAAATATTTTAAAATTTATTTTGTTAAACCTGCATAATTGAAGGTTTCAAGATAAAATTCAAAATTAAATGATTGAGTAATAATTAATTAAGTATAATTATACTGAGACATATTTTTTAATTTATATAATTTATTTATTTTTATTTGAAAATTAAAATTTCATATATTTAAAATTCACATGAATCTATTAAATTGTTTTAGAATTATGATATAATTTTTTTTCAAAATAATAATAAAATTTAAAAATATAAACAAATAAGTGCATATTACTTTCAAAATAAACTTTTATTGTTCTGTATATTGATATAATCAATTTTAACATAGCTTAAAAAAAAATATGTCTGACATTACACAAATTTCACTTTTGTTATTTTAATATTTAATTACTTTATGCAAATTTAAATGCAAGTTTTTGAAAGGAAAAAATATTGAGAGTATTGATTTCTAATAATTTCTCACAAGATTTGTAATAAAATTGTTGAAATATTTATTTTTTCAGTTAATATTTGTTAATTTCGTAAATTTATTGATTATATAATTTAAGTATTTTTTTTTTTTTAAAGATGCATATCAGTTTTCTCAAATTATGTTTTATCAATGCTTTTGAAATTTGTAGTCTATATAATATCATCTGCATTATATGTATATCCTAACTGCACTGAAAATGATCAGTTTTGTATGAGTTATTTGAATTTTTTTGCTATTTTTTATTTTTAAACAAAATATGAAAATTTTAATTCATTCCATTTTAAAACTAGTTGATACTTCCAAAAATATGTTTAAAATTTGAAAATTATCTGAAAATTAGAATTTTACTTTCTTCTTTTGAATATTTATTTAACGAATTGTTTTAATACATCATTAAATTTATTTAATCTGAATGTATGTATATATTAGTTATTTCATAGTAACTAAAACCAAATATAAGTTATATACTTAACTTTCATTAAAACTTATACAGTCAAACTCGGATAAGACGCCCCCTGTTAAACCGCTATCCCCTCTGACTGCCAAGAAATTTGGTAAAACGGGTCTTCTCTATGTTAATGGATAGGCAAACCCTTATAAGACGCCATCCGCCAGTAGAAATGTATAAACCATGGTCTAAACAAATATTTTTTTTAGTATTGTATTTGTCTTCGTTACTTTGCCAGGGGCATATAAGGTGACTTACATACCGAAGTTCATTCAGTACTGTATGTATAGTATTAAAACTCTCAGGATTCATTCGTAACCAGCGGATGGGAGAGACGGAATTAACAGTTAATCATGTCTCTATAAGCTTGGTTCATACCTAGGTTGTAGAAAATTTAAGATCGTAAGAACCAACTCATTTCCATCGTTTGTTGCGTACTAGCTAATAAGGATACTGTACGGTAAGCAACATTGTGTTTTACAGAGAACTCAAAAGTAGAGGATCGGAACAACAGATGGATAAAGTACAGTACATATACGGTACGTATACTATACTGTACATATAGTACTGTAACATACGGTACGTATACTATACTGTAAAGTATGCAGTTTTTAAAAATGCTAATTTTGGATGCTAAATATGAATATACTGTATTTTATTAAATTGAATAAATTCGGAATTCATTTTCATTTCTATACTACACGTGTTTTTGATAAATCATAAACTCCGATTAACCGTCAAAATCGTCTCAAACGGATGGTGGCGTCTTATCGGGTTTTGACTATTAATATATTAATTTATTACAATATTTTTCTATAATATGAAGAAAATATATTGACAGTTATAAAATTCAGTACTCTGAATTTATTATGATCATAAAACTATAGATATCAGTTTGGAAATTTTTATTATTAGAATGATACATAATTTGAATTAAAAATGCTTAAAACTAATATAATAATACATTCTCAGAACAAAAAAAAAAAAAAAATACTGTGTGTAATTTAAATTATATTTTCAGTTTAGAAATATAATAGGCAATAGGCTTAATATAGAGATCTTAATATATATAAATAATTAAATTTAAGTATAATAATGAAAATGTTGAAAATAATATGCTGAATAATGAAAACAAATTAATTGATACAATTATATTTTTAAGAATAGCTCGTGAAATTTAGAATATTTGGTACTCCATTTTGCAAGTAAAAAAAAAAAAAAAAATTAAATATTGTGTAAAAAATGCATCATATTTATAGTGCAAGAATTTAAAATCAATTCATAATAAATTTAATAATAGAAATTTCTAATGTATTAAAATATTTTTAGAAATGATGAAATCAATTAGAAAATTACTTTCACAAATTTTTTATTTAAATAGTTGTATTTCAATGGAATGATTTCAATTGATAACGTAAATTATCATATTTATTATATTTCACGTCATCTACAAATTTTATTAATAGATTATTTAAAAGATTAATAAATTTGGTCACTAGATGGCCGTACATTTATTAAAAGTAGAGAGAGATTAATACTGTTTAAAGACCACTTGACATAAATTTATCAATCAGTATACTGCATGCATGATTTAATTTTTCATTCGATGATTTTACTTGTAACGATTATCTCTACAGTAATTATGGAATGATGTCAATTGTAGTGGTAAATGAATTCATAATAAAAATTTTTATGATTTATAGTAAATACTACGATAAAGAGCGTAGTTTATTGTACAAGTGCAGATTCTGCATAAAAGACAAAAGAACGTAATCTGATGTTAAAAAGATCAGTCTGTTATTTTTAAAACGTTTATTTGATTCCAATCTTTTTCTTTTTTCGCTAGAAAAACTGCAGGTGGAAGTAATGCCATGTCCTTGAATACTACGACACTCCTTTAACTCACAAGGTCTTTGTGTGCAGGGCAGAACGAATAATCAGCTGGCAGAATGTTGTAATCGGTTTTAACCTTCGAGCTTACTTCATTGTGAAGACTTGGAATACAGAAAAAATATATATATATTTACAATATATATACAGCGTATGCATAAAATACTGTACTAAAAACTATAAATGTCTCGGGTCAAGGAAACGATTTTGTTATAATGGCTGCTCCGTTATGTTGTATACAAGTGGATTTCGTTCTTTCGTAACATATCGCTATAATACTAAAATAAACGAAATGAGTTTTTTAAAACGCACATTTTGTCAGAATTTTCATTTATTATGCTATGTTGTTGGCATTCTTACAACTCTCAAAATATCGAATGTCCTAAACTCACTGAGTGGAAATAATATAAATTTAATAAATCAATAAAATCATTGTTTTAATATATTTTCATTGTTGTTTCTGATTTTTTAAAATGTAACAAAATTTATAAACAGTTATTTTTCTAAGATATTTTCGTGTTTATAATAATTTAATACTTAGTAATTTTAATGCGGTTTATTATCATCTCGGTGGCTTTTCTGATAAATTTAAAAGTTTATATCACTAATGTTTGCAATTTAATACGTACAGTTTATAAAAAAAAAGTGTTTTTCAATTGACCAATTAAATTATGTGTTATATGGCACTTACAAAATTCCTAGGTTCATTCACTTCTGTATAAACCTCGCACAATTCTAATCAGGGCAACGAACTTAACAGATACCTAATAAATTTTTTTTTCTCCTTTTTTTAATAGATATCAAAGTGCCTGTCATCTTTATGATTAATATTTTTACCAGAATAAAATAAAAACTTATTGAAAATGTATTTTGGATATTTTTAATGCATTTTTATTGAATTTTTTGTAAACCGATTCAAAGAAGCATAGGCCCTATACCTAAATGAAGAATGTAGGCGAATAAAGGCTTACTTTCATAAGCAAAATATCAACATTTTCAGTCTAATACGATTAACAGAGCATTGAATGTTTCATACAAACGGTATTATGCTCTAGGGCATGGCAACGAATCGGTTGACTAATCAGAAATTTCAGTTTTTAACGTTGTCATTTCAAATTTCTTATTTTATACACTATTCTCATTGTGTGGTCCATAAAAATTGGAATGAAGAGATTGAAGACGCATCTACCTTACTGAAATTTTGTTGCTTTAGCTTTCAATTGCTACTGAAAAACTATCGCCACTTGCAGTAAAAGAATTAATTCGCTCCGAATGGAAAATATGTATTAGTATCACATCCATAATAATTTTACTGCATTATTTGATTATATTAAAATAATTCTATAATTCACATATTCTTAAATGTGTGAAATTTCCAGCATAAATCAATATTTTGTTTTGGACTCTGTTCGTCTCGTGGCAAACACGAGTTTAGACGAATTACAAATTTAAACTGTATGTTTACATACGATAAAACAGCTAGGAAGAGATAAAGAAAGAATACGCTTTCCGTTTATTTTGCCAAATGCATTTTTTAAAATCACATTTTCGCAGAATCAAATTTTTTTTCAAGTTTTAAGTTACTGAGCTTTTCTTATTATTGTAAATGTACCTAATCCAAGGACTATCAAATTTTAAGATCATCATCCAAAACCGTTTCTTTTTTTTTATATAGCATGATAAGGTATCAGTACAGTACTATGCAACGTCATAAACACAAACACACATCATATCTCATAACACAAATTTATCAATAAAATACGATAGTTTATAAATAAATAGATGTAATCAAAATAAAAGTACGTCACATCATAATTTAAAATAAACTAATGTATAATGATACTATTCAAATCATTTGAACTTTGTTAAATAGGCAATCTATACAGTAAACGAGTACATTGTACGCCCGGTTTTCTAAAAATAAACGAATCTGTAGTCGATCCAGTACGGTTTTCGTCCAATTTTAACTTTTAAAAACTTCCTTTAATGTCGAAGATTCCTGAGCACGATCTCAGAAATATTAATACTCTTAAATTCCGTTTGGCTGTGTGTAAAATGGTGCCAAAATAATCAGGAGTTTTGACAATAAGTAACGAAAACAAACTTCACCACCTCAGGAAGTAGAAGGGGGGGGGGAAATGTACAACGGATGTTCGTGATCAGCTGTTCGAATTTGACATTCACCACGCAATATCTACTATAGTAATATAGCATATGCGCATGTGCCAGTCCTTGAAACGCCAACTTCTTTTACATTATCCTTGTTTAATTGCCGCCATTGCCAAAATCTCTCGTCCTTGAACAATATATTTAACTGTTTTAAAATATTTATATAATTTTATGTAATATATTATTAACAGAAATATTTATATTTGGTTCGATATCAAACAGTGTTTACAATGGGGAGAGTCTCCGATCTCGACATAACACACTTGTAACTTTATTGGAACCGTTTCAACTACAGTTTGGTTTGCATAACATTATCTACTCAACCCGAAACATAAATAGAATTTGTAGATAATAATACAAGCCATTACTATTTACTCTTGCTAACGGCAATACTGGTACCTTAAGATATCTCGTAATGACAATAGCTGTTACCAATATATTTTTTTTCTTTAACCGTAAAAGAAAAAAATTTAATTAATTCTTAGGTCAGTCCACGCGTGAATGTTTTTCGTTAATGGATTTGCAATAACTGTTATTCAGTAATTTGTATCAACGAAAGAATTTTTATGTTTAATTTTTCATCCTCTTATAACATTAATAATTTATGTTTAATACGACTCGGAGTACGGTACACGGATAAAAATTGAATAACCACACTTTGCGCAATAAGTTCGCTGTGGAAAAGGATTTAAGGAAGTTAAGGATTGACTGGTTTCTGTCATTAATCATCAGATCATAAATGTTAAGTCTACTGTGAAGAATCCTCATTATTTATGAATGGTTTCTATCTAACCTAAATAATAACCCAGCTTTCTTAGGAGTTTAGGAAATTGTTGCATTTAAAAAGTATGCCGTCATTTTCTCTTCCGAAGTAAAATTTTTTTACTAGTTAGTTTTTACACGCTAAAACTAAAAATAATTAAAAAAAATATAAACCAGTAGGATTATGTTCTAATGTCACAAAATTTCGTCAACCAATGGTTTACTAGGTCGCGAACATAATGTGTCCCAAAAACATAATCTTTAAAGTTCATTCGTGTCATGCAGATCTGATAGTAAAAACTTAACGTTATTTATTAACCTATTCGTTAAAAGTTTAGATAAGAGTACTGTAATTATGTAATGTTTCGGTACTTAGTCTTTTGATTTAAGTTCGGCAAATATTCGCTATTTTTTTTTTCTTTTATATCGTGAAAAATTGATCTTTAGATAAATATTTAAGCAAATGTATGCTTTTTGTATACGCAATATGAAGGGATGTAGGACACGATTGTTTTACTGTTGCTACACATATGATCTTAGTTTTTAGTTGAAAAGAATGCAAGATTGATTTATTGTAATTGCTTGTTTACATATACACAAAATAATCGATGTATGTATGTCAATAAATTATTTATTTCTGAGAAGTAAAATGTAATAATGGTTTATATATATATATTCCCCCCTCAAATATTAATGTCACGTAATCGAAATACAATACTATATAATTTTGATGAATCAATCTTCAAGTACGAATTCGATATTCATTCGACCGAATCTGCGTTTTTTCGTTTTTATTGAACATTTTTCAGAATCGTTTGTCAATTTTATTTATTAATTTTATAAGGATAGTAAACAATAACAGAAGATCATTAACACATAGATTACTATACCATTGATTTTTCCAAGAAGAAAAAATTAATTGCATGCAATACATTATAAATAATTCTGTAGTTGCATTTTAAATGATAGAAGTTGTTTACACTAATGGAACGAAATGATACAAAATTGACTTTTTTAATTAGTTTTATGAGTCACGTGTCATGTTACACGTTACACTGCAGTTCTTTGTACTGTACTGTATTCGACGTAACATTGTCTGAATTTGGTTTTGATTGTGGACTTTATACTATATATGTATAGATTATTAAATTCATTTACTGTATCTATTTAAATTTAAACATTTAACTTATACTTTTTAATATTTTTATAAGCAGAAATAATAATTTATTGCAAAATAAACAACTAACTGGATTTCAAATTTTATAGCTTTTATAACGCATTTTAAAATAACTGAGTAAGTCACGTGATTGTTGCTATGGCAATGACTGTTTTCTCTTTTAGACGAGATGATCGGAAGCGATCGAAGAAATTCAGAAAGTATGTTTTGTGCTTTGAAATGATTTAAAATTCACAAATTTTAAAACATCAAAATTAATATGCATCTTAGATTGGTTATTATTATTATTTAAAGCGATTTATAACATAAATTATTATTTATAATTAATTTGAGGTTACATAAGATTTTTTAAAATAAATTATTTCTTGAATAATATTGATGGACATTTTCATTTTAATTATTAAATATCTTCTTCACGTGACAGTGATATAAATTAAACAAGTTTAAAAATGTGACGTCATAAAGGTTAACTTTTACGTGTTTCCTGTTTTCAAATGCATCCTTATTCTGAGTGGAAATAATATTTAATCGATCCAAACGCTTATTATTATTATTATTATTATTATTATTACATCTATTTTTTGTCATTTTTTATATTCAACATTTCTACGAAGTGAATTTGCAAACAAAGAACAATTCCTAACAGGAAATTACTCATTCCAGTTATTCATGTGATTCTAATATAAAAACGTCTATTCTTCGAATTGGATACTTATATTTGTAAGTATATATATAAGGCTAAAAATGTAATCAATAAGGAGAATATTTTTAAGGATAGAAAATTATAATCGCAATTCACTTTTTAAATAGAATCGAATTCACCTGCATGAGCCCTAATTGGATTCATATATTATATAAATTGATATATTTTCACATTTAGTTTTATTCGGTATCTATTCTTAATTTTCATATTATTAATGATTAATTAATGAATTTATAGCGTAAAAGTTTCTTTTATGAAAAATAAGAAAAGAGTATAGTACAGTATATGAGAATACTGGTATTATTTATCTGTTAAAACAGCTGATTTTCCTCTGAAGCGTGACCCCACGTGTTCAATATACTAGTTTCATACCATTGGTCGGTTGCTAAATAGGTGCGGCTTTGATGTGTGACGTAACAAATACTCCTACCGCTATAACTGGGTGTTCTTAGCATGGTTCTATTGGTCGACGCGTGATAGGTGGATAACAGTGTCAAGTGACTGGTAGCCTCGTCATCGGAGATCATCAGCTGGCGATCAGTAGAGAGGGATGATCGGTCGGAGTAAGACGTATGTAAAGAGATGTAGCGCTTAAATTTTGTAAATCGATAAAGTTGGAGCCGATCGGTTATTTTTAGTCGAAAGTTAGAGTTGGAGGGCTTCTAAAGGCAAAGTTAGAGCATGAAGCCGGACGAAGGTAGGTTATTTATCGAAACACTGTACATGTAATTTCGTCGCAAGTCTTAGGCCTAACATTTACGCTGCGGATCGAGTTTGGTTGCTAAGGTATTGCGACTCATCGATTGAAGCAGGATTCGCAACTTTTTTGGCATCTTTATAACCCACATTGTAATGACACATTAATAAATCCTTCGCCTTCTATTCAATTAGGTAATAATGTGAAAGAAGGAAAAAACCGAATAGTCACTTGTGCATGTCTAATTAAATTAAAAAAAAAAAAATAATGTATATGGCCTTAATTCGGTTTTTCATTCTTATTTTTTCTACTTGGCGTAAATTAGATTTTAAGAATTAATTTTGATTTGCATTTGTTTTAAGTATTAATATTTCGTAAGTCGTTAATATGTATTTATATTTTAACACAATATTTCTATTTCTTAAAGAAATACTATACTGTACGTTTTAACAGTAAAAAAGCAAAAAAAAATTCTTTTGATTCGATCGATTCTATTCTGTTTTCTAGTATTTTAACAAGGCTGTTTACTAAAATACTAGACATCAAATGCATCCTGAAAATTTCTTCCAAATATAGCATAAAAATTTTAAATCTCAGTTTGTGTATTTGATGAAATTTTTTATTGATGATTTTTGTACATTTATATCAAAATCAAATTTATTGCAATTCTTTATTCCAAAAGAATAAAAATTTTTCGTTGACTCATTTAAAATTCGATACTTAAAAATACGTGTTTGATCGGTTCTTTTTGCATCTATGGATATAAAAATATGCTTGATTGAAAATGAAAATAACTGAAAAATTATTTCATTTTTAAAAATGAATGTTAATGTTGCGCAACAGCTTAATTTTTATATTGCATATAAATATATAGCCCTATCAGTTATTTGAATAGTATTGTATTTTTCATTTAACAGAAAACGAGAATAGAATCTTTAATATACTTTTTTAGTAAATTGCGCTTCATTGATTTGTTTGTGACAGAGCAGATTAACAAACTGAAACTTCACTCCAACACGAAACTGTCATAATATATTTATTGTATTTTTTTTTTTTTTGTATATACTGTAATTATATAGATCACTATATTTAATCCATAAATATTTTAATGAAATGAACATATTTTAATAAAATATGATGAAATAAATAATAATAATAATAATAATACAAAGAAAACATATCATTAAAATCATATATAAATTTTGTATACTTTTAGTATAAATATTTTAAGTTCTTGAATTTATAAAATTTATGAAAATAAAAAAATTCAAATGTTTTTCTGTAAAAAGTTGATTTGTGCATATATTATAATTTTAATAAGAAAACTTTGTCAGTTTTTATATTAAGTATAAATTTAAGTTACTATGTAAGAGAGCAGTTAGTAAAATACATATTATAATCCATAGGTTATAAAATAAATAATACTGCTAGTATTTAGTCAGATTCAAAATATTAAATCATTTACTATATAGAAATATAAATAGTATTGCATAAAATGCTGTTTAACATGATAAATATGTTAAATTAAAAGTTGATCCTAGTGGACAAAATAAATGTGCTATTTCTTAAAAGTTTCTCTGAATTTACTCATTACTAACAAAATGAAGATCATAGTGAAGTTTTAAAATTTAAATTATTTCATTTATGATAAAGATGTGCAATGTTATTTTGAAGCATTTTTATTAAATTTTAAAAATATAAAATGAAATAAAATTATTTTTAAATTTTTAAGTAAATTTAATTACTTGATATCTAAACTATGTGAGATGTGTATGATATATGATGTCCTAATTGTGTGTGTATGTGTATAGTAATCCTACCTATTATGCATCATGTAGTTTGCAACAATTTTGTATTTCTGTTTTAACAACAAATATATGTTGTTACTACTATTCTAAAATTTTCTTAAAAGAAAAAGTATTTTTAAGAAATCTGTTTCTATATATCAAAGGTATATAGATATACCCAAATAGAATTTTCTGATTTTTTTTTCCTTTGAATTTTAGTGTGTATAAAACACATTACAAATCTAAAATTCTTTTAAAACTGAAAAGCATAAGTAATTTTAAGGATTTTCAGGCATTTTTAATAATTTTTTATTCTTATAAAATTTTTATTTAGATTACTGAAATAAATACTATTCAAATGAAGAAGAACTTAGTGAAATAATAATCATTGATTCTAAACTGCATATTTTAATTTCTTAGAATGGGGAAACAGTTTGTTAAAATATATTCAGTGAAATACAAAATATGTGCTGTACATTGTTGCATACAATGTAATATGCATAGATTTTTCAAAGAATATCTTGATGATTTTTTGCTGTAACTAAGGCTTAACATCAGTATCTTTCAGCAGATACTTTGCAGTCAGTAACAGAATATATTATCAATGCAGAACTTTAATAAATTTAAGTATTGAAATAAAACTGTCTGTTATTTTTTTTTTTTTTTTCAAAAGAATGCCAAATATTTTTTCTAGAAGCAGAAATTTCTAATATTTAGCATACTTTCAACATAAATATGTCAATTTTCTAATATAAAAAATATTAGAATTTCTATATTCCATTAATATTGTATTGCTACATAAACTGTTGTTCATATTTGATTTTGGAAAAACCAGATCAAATTCATATTTATCAGTATATTTGAATCTGAATTTCAGAAAGGTATTATATATATAACATAGTGAATTTTTATTTATCCTTGTTTTAACAAGAAATTCTGAAATTTCATGCTAGGAAATATTATTTGTGATGGAGATAGAAATCTAGGTAATTTATATATAAATTGACTTAAGCTATTATATGAGATTTCCAAATTTTTTTCATATCAAATATAGAAAAATATAAATTTTAAAGATGATAACTTAGAGTTATCATTTAAAAACAAAGATGACATCTGTTATACTCCAATAAAAATTTGCCTGAAATAAAAAATTGTGGTTAGATGTAATTGTAATTACATCCACTTAAAATTGTTTAATGGCTTGCCATAGAGATGATTAATATGAATTAAATGAAAATTGCATAAATGAGTCCATAGAAGCATTTTGAAGCATTTAATTATGTAACAGTTTATAAAGTGTGCAAATTTATGAATATTAAAAAAATCTGTTTAAGTTTGAAGTAGAGGCCAAGAATATGAATAATTAGTTTCCATACAAATAAACAATAAATGTAAATTTTTTTTCTTATTTTCAATATATATATATATATATAGCATAGGCTAAATAAAATAGAAAATGTTTTTTCAATGTGTTTATTCAATTGGAGAATGTACAAAAGTACATTGATGAAGAGTACTTAAATTCTTCAGGAAATATTCAAATCAATTAGTGTTAATTTAATTAAAAAATATTTCTTGAGTTATGTTTGAATTCAATTATTTTTTAAAAGAATATTGAATATGATCAGTTAAAAATTGCAAAATAGTAGTTATAACATCATATATTTTCAGTTAAAATTTAATTATGCTTTTATTTTCTCAATTTTAAATTCTTAATGATCACCATCACAATATTTAAACCATTAATTTCTTCTCTTATCAAAAAAAATGTGCAAAGTGATATATGTTTTAGGAGTTGGTATTTCTTGGTACATACCATAGGATTAAATAAACAAAAGTAATAAGTAGATCACAAGCACTATATTTCTTATAAAAATATTCTTTCCAAAAGTGTTTTGGCTATTCATGTATCTTGCATCAGCTAAAATATTTATACTTTTAGTAATGTGTCATTAGCCAAAAACATTTTAGGAATAAACAATACATTATAATTGACGGTGAGAATGTTCATGATATACTACTTAGTATTGAATTTGCAATAAAAGCATTTGTGGATTAAGAAAAATATTCAAATTCTTCTTCTTCTTTTTCTTTTTTTGAATATTTTTCTTCTTTATTTTTCTAAAGAAGAAAAATATTCAAATTAAATTTTGAAATTTGATTTTCTAGATCATCAACTGTATATTTTGATTATACGATTGTTTTGTTTATTGTCTCATTGAATATGGCAAATTCTCTTTTAGTATAAGAAGAATTACAAATAAAGTATATTTATAATAACTTATTATAAATATCTGTTTTAGCATTTATACTTTTTTTATTTTATTTAGCACTTAATTTTGCATTATTTGCATTCTTATCATAATCTATCCTGTTGATGATGATAAAATTAAAAAAATAGAAGTACTAAACAAGAAAATCTTTCCAGTAAGACATCAGCTGTTCAACATCATCATCAATGAAATAAATGAAACCATTGCTTCTATATTCATGCTTGAAATGTGATGTTGCAGATATTTTAAAATAAATGGTTGCAATATTGAAAATCATAAAAATTAGATTACTGATAGAAATTTAAATAAAATGATAATTACAGATATGATGAGATATGCAAAATAAAACATAAAAAATAAAATTTTCAATTATTTTAAACTTGCATTATTATTAAAATACTTAAATGATGACTATTAATTAAATATATTGATTTATAGCTATATCATTGATAATAGTTTTGTTTTCCTATCTTAAATGTAGTAATCTGATTTTAACTAGATAAATATTTGGTCCAAAATAAAATGCAGACCATTACCATTATATATATTCTTTCTGCTTAAGTTTTGAGCAATAGCTCAGTTTATCTTATTATATGAAAGATAGGCTCTTTTGCTTTCTTCATACTAAAGTATAGTTTGTTTTTGTATAGTTAAACTTTGCCAATTGCAGTTTCAGTTATGCATTAAGTCTGAAGACTGGTTTTACTGCCTATTGTACTCAGCTTTAAATGTTTGTTTTTTAATGTAGTGTGCTCAAGGCTTAAGTTTGTCTATTATCATATTAATAATTGGACTTG
This sequence comes from Androctonus mauritanicus, assembly GCA_011317285.2. Taxonomy (NCBI): domain Eukaryota; kingdom Metazoa; phylum Arthropoda; class Arachnida; order Scorpiones; family Buthidae; genus Androctonus; species Androctonus mauritanicus. The sequence continues at coordinate 1,247 of WUQG02424592.1, read as the reverse complement.
AATTTTGAAATTTAAATAAAATAAATATCATTGGTACATGAGTATTCCATATGCACAATATTTGAATTTTCGTTAAGTTGAAAAACATTTAATATCTTAATAGCAAATTTTATATAAATAAAATTCCATTTACAGTACTACACTATATTTGTTTAAAATTTATTTTTTGACTTTATAGTAATTTTAATATTAAAATATTTGTACATTTTGTTACACAATTATTGAATAAATATGGTGTACAAAGAAATCACCAAGTTATATAATTAACTATGGACCATTATTTTCATGGGTATAAATCTTTCCATCAATATTTTCAAAAACATAACCTCTGCAGTTAAAGATAATTTTAATTCTTATATAAATCCAAAGATTCTTCCTGTTTTTAATATTTTCAATTCAAAATAAGTCCTTGCTACAATAAAATATGTACTTTTCTTCAGCTATGTATTTTTAATTTATATTTTTCTATCTTTTTCTTTGATACATGTTAATACAAAAATTTTATTCACTTACCCATATTTTTTTTTTAGTGCAATTTAATCTCATAATATTCACTGCATAAATTCATAAATGTCTCATCTTATTTAATCATAAAATGCTACAGTTTTGTTTTAATAAAGTTTTATTTTTTTTTTTATTAATTGTATTTATAGTAATCAAACTGGAACAACATTATATAGATTAAAAAAAAAACAAAATGAAAATATTAATGACCTTTTCTTATTAAAAGTTAGCTTTATGGATCATGAATATATGTAAATACTTCATAATAATGATCTTGAATTTGGAACAATCTATGTCAACTAATTTTGGAGAAAACTTGTACTACAATATCAGTATTTTATAATTTGATTAACCTGGTTTGCTTTTTATTTTAATGCTATTATATTAACTAGACTTGGCCTATTAGTAGTTTTATCTACAAGTAAATCCAACCAAATGAGATTGATATTTGTACAAGGTATATGGTAATATAGACTACATTTTCAAAAATAATGTTTTATCTCTATTCAATTAATTATAAAGCAAATCTGTAATATATAGTTAGAGACGACTTGCTCTTAATTCAACAGTTGGAAAAAACAAGCACTGTTAGTAGGGTTGCCACGTCTCCGGGTTTGACCCGGAGACTCCGGGATTCAGTGAGTTATCTCCGGGCTCCGGGTTAACTGTAAGTAAAATTGAATATGTACAAAATTATATGCAGACTGTCGCGTGTACAGAAGTTATAGCTATTCTGTACCGTG
>WUQG02424581.1:0-14872 GCA_011317285.2 Androctonus mauritanicus | reverse complement strand
ATTTTAGGATTATCAACAAGCAGAACAGACTAGAAACCGTTGCTTCAACTTTCCGAATTAGAATTTTTGAAAATAAATAAATTCTCTCTTTCTCTTGATAGATTATCTCTCCAAATTGCTCAAACTTGGAGGACAAATCGAATAGGAGTCTAGTAGTCTGTTAGTCGCGTTCATGTTTAAAAAAATAAAAAAAAAAAATAACATGAAACCAAAGCGATAATTTCGTTCTAACGAATATTTTAAAACCGTTAGCTAAGTTGCACGAATAATTGCACGCAATTCTAAACAGGTTAAGCATACTTTACGAGAAAAATTTTAGGATTATCAACAAGCAGAACAGACTAGAAACCGTTGCTTCAACTTTCCGAATTAGAATTTTTGAAAATAAAACTGGTATTTTCTCTCTCTCTCTTGATAGATTATCCCTGCAAATTGCTCAAACTTGGACAAATCGAATCGGAGTCTAGTAGTCTGGTAGTTGTGTTCGACCGATAAAATATACGTTTTTATTACCAGACGAATATTTCCACTTAAATTCCGAATTATAAAGAGTGATCGAAATGAGGTTAGAGAGAGATATATATATGATGTAACCACGCCCAATATGTCTCCTAAGTGATGTTAGCGTGTAGTGGAGTAATCAGTTAACTTTAATTAGACAATTAACTGATAGCATATCCAGTAAGTTTTGTTTTGTACCATCGCTATTTTCTGATTGCGAAAATCTGCTTTTTTACACATCAATTTGGAGAATTTAAAGAGGAAGAAGGAAAAAAAAAAATACGTTTCTCTAAAAATATCCTAGAGGAATACTGTAATTATTTATTCAGTTTCAGTCTATTCTTGGATAAAGTTTTATTTATTTTCTCTCTCTTCTGCTTCGCCAAACGTGACCTGAAATTATCATCATATTTTTTTGCCTGTTTTTGATAATATCCAAACATATGATTAGAATTAAACGCGTGTCTAATTATATTTCTTCCCAATAACACTAGAATTAACCAATTTTTTTTGTGTTTGTGTGTGTGTTTGAGGTGTTTTCGCCTGTTTCGTTCCAAACACGTGACGAACTGATTAAACTTTTAATTTTTTATATCAGTTATATATCATATTAAACGTGTGTGACTATAATTATGTGAATTTCTCTCTGTTTCTCTTGTGTGTTATCCAAAGATGTGACTGGAATTAACTACAGCGCTGTGTGTTTTTTTTTATTTATTTTTTATTCTGTTTCAATTATATTTCGTCTGTTTCTTTTCTAGTGTAACCGAGCATGCGACTGGAATTTACTATACTTTTAATTGTCTGTTTCTCTACTTTATCGTCAGAAAATACGAACAGAACCGACTTGTTTTTATTTGTCTAGTCAATTATACTTCATCGGTTTTTCTTTTGATTTATCCAAACACGTGACTGGATTTAAATTTTTGTCTATTTCAGAATTATTTTCTTTTTTTTTAATATGTCTGTTCTCTCGTATTTTCCACAGTAACTGATTATATGTTTTTAATTCTGTTTCAATTATATTTTATCCGTTTTTCTTTACTTGTCGATTTCTCTTGTGTATTTTCTAAACACGTGACTGCAACTGATTTTAAGTTTTAAACACGTGACCGCAACTGATTAATTATATTTTAAACACGTGACTATAACTGATTATATCTTTTAAACACGTGACTGTAACTGATTATATATTTTAAACACGTGATTGCAACTGATTATATATTTTAAACACGTGACTATAGCTGATTATATCTTTTGAACACGTGATTGTAACTGACTATATATTTTAAACACGTAACTGTAACTGACTATATCTTTTAAACACATGACAGTAACTGATTATAACTTTTAAACACGTGACTGCAACTGATTATAACTTTTAAATACATGACTGTAACTGATTATATATTTTACTCTGTTTCAATTATATTAGTAACTGATTAAAATTGAGTTATTTATCCGTTTTTCGCTTGTTGTAAACAAACAAGTGAAAAACGGATAAAATATAACTAAAACAGAGTAAAAAATATAATCAGTTACAATAATGCTACCTAGAAAATGCACAAGAAAAACAGACAAGGGGGAAAAACAGATAAAAAATATACTCTGTTCTGTATATTTTTACTCTGTTTCGGCTATATTTTATTTATTTTTTCACTTGTCCGTTTCTCTGATGTATTTTCTAAGCATGTGACTGTAACTGATCATAATTTAATCACTTGCTTAGAAAATGCATAAGAGAAACAAGCAAGTGAAAAAACGGATAAAATAAAAAAAAAGAGTAAAAAATATATTCTATCCATTTTCCCCTTGTCTGTTTCTTTAATGCATTTCAGAAACATGTGACTGAAACTGATTTATAACTGAAACATAATAAAATATATACTGTAATCAGTTACAAGCATATGTTTAGAAAATGAACAAGAGAAACAGACAAGGGAAAAAATGGATTAAAATATACTTTTCACTGCTATATTTTATTTGTTTTCTAAGCATGTGACTGTAACTGATTATAACTGAATTACGTGCTTAGAAAACTACCATTAGATGACAAAAGTACTATCATTAGGTGTTTTCACTTGTCTGTTTCTCTCGTGTATTTCCTAAACACGTGACTGTAACTGATTATACTTTTTTTATTCCGTTTCAAATTATATATTTTATCCTTTTCTGTTACATTATCTCCAAGCACGTATTAACTGGAATTAATTTTTTTTTTAACTGTTTCAGTTAATCACATTTTTTTTGGACTCTGCTTATCTTTTTAGCTCATCCAAACACGACAAGGATCCAACTAAATTTTCAATTTTTGTATCAAGTTATATATATTTTTATCTGTCTATTTTTCTTGTGTGTGTTTTATCCGAGTAGTGTGTGTGTGTGTGTGTATGGATAAAAATTTATTGCATTTTTTATTGCTTCGTTTTCTTTCACTTATATGTCCAGTAAATTTTTAAAATTTTTATTACTTTCTCCAAAAAAAAAAAAAAAAAAAATGTTTTCTGTTCTAAATCGCACTTGAAAAATTAAGTAGTACTTGATTATTCGTTTGTTTTCCTTTTTTATGTTTTTGTTTATTGTTTATATTAAAGAATTCTTAAACGGAAAAATTACCGAGATTGATCTTCTAAACAAAATTTATTTATTTATTTTTTGCTAAAGTTAGTGTGTAGAAAATTAAATAAAATATTAGCAGTTTAATTAATGTTTACCGAAGTGTTATACGTAATTAAATTAAATAACATTTAATAATATATAAGAAAAGTAATATCAACAAAAGTCTTCTTGATGCTAATTAAGTCTGGTGTTAAGTAAATAAAACTCGTTCCTGATGGTTTTCACGTCACACACGATTTAATTGCACTTCCCATTAGCGTAATAAATGTTACATTTGTTATGGTTGCACGTCAAAACGACCCTACAGATGTCATTATATCTTCTGATGTGAACAACAAAATTTTCTTTGCTCTCCTGCAACTAATGAGGAATCGACTTTTGGGAAAGTTGATCTTTCTCTTGGTATATAATAAGATAGATTAGATTTATGATTTTTCAAGGAAATTACATTTATTGTGGTAATGGTAATAAAATATTAAAAGATTGGAAAGAGGTGGAGAATGTAATTTATCATTGTTTATGAAGTTTTTTTTTCTTCTTCTTCTGTTATTATTTTTGCGTCGCTGCTCGTTCGATTTTCCGGTTAAAAACGTCTCGTTTTCTCTTAGTTTTGGAGAGAACGAGACGTTTTCTCCAAATTAATATCTAAATTTAGAAAAATCTCAATGTAATCTCTCCAAACTAAGAGAAAATCTCAATATAATCTTTCCAAACTAAGAGAAAATCTCAATATAATCTCTCCAAACTAAGAGAAAAATCTCAATATATCTCCAAACTAAGAGAAAAATCTCAATAAAATCCTTCCAAACTAAGAGAAAATCTCAATATAATCCTTCCAAACTAAGAGAAATCTCAATATAATCCTTCCAAACTAAGAGAAAAATCTCAATATAATCCTTCCAAACTAAGAGAAAAATCTCAATATAATCCAAACTAAGAGAAAACGTCTCGTTTTCTCTCAGTTTGGATTATATTGAGAGAAAACGTCTCGTTCCAAACTGAGAGAAAACGTCTCGTTTTCTCTCAGTTTGGAAGGATTATATTGAGATTTTTCTAAATTTTGCAGAAATTTAATCATTCATATCGAGTTCGGGTATAAAAATGCAATTTATTTTGTTGTTATTTCTTGGCGGAGGCGTCAAGCGATGATCGCATCGCGTCGCGTCCGAGAGGTCTTTAACTGACTTTAATTCGCTTTTTACGCCACCATTGTGCATGTGAACTGTTATAAGTTATTTTATGTGCTATTTACTAGCTAATAAAGTGTTAGCCAATCATAATAACCCACACTCTAAGCGTACATTAGCAGAAAATTTTACTAGGTGGAGAAAACATTGGCGATCTAGTAAAATTTTCAGCTAATGTATCAGTTTACAATTTAGCTTTGCCTCGCGTACAAAACAGACATGTAGACGACAAACGGTGCGTAAAATTTATCCCTAAGTTTACTTTAAAATTATATAAGCTTTCTTTTAAAGCTTTTCAAACTCTTAATTCTAGTTAATTAGGAATTTTCGGTAATAACAAAATAATTCGGGAATATCGATAATATGTTTAAATTTTATTATATGTTTTAATTACACGCAGAAAATTCCGATAACTTTGTAAATTTTCAATGATACTCTAAGGGATTTAAAGTGTAAAATTCGATTAACTCGATCCACATAAGTTAATTCCGAATTTGGAAGTCTCTAAAGCAGAAATTGTGTTGTTATTCAAATTCTTATACACTTGGGAGAGATAAATTCGCATTAGCATGAGTCTGACACGTCATGATAAATGTTCATTTTTTCTTATCAGAATATTTATAGTTGAAGCATCTTTATAAGAAGAAGAAAGAGGGAGAGAAAAAAGTTATTATATATATAAAAATATGAAAAAAAAAATATATATATATATTTACAAGAATTTTTACATTGCAAAGTATATGTTAAAAATCAGAATTTTCTTGCTTGATTTTGGTAAACGTACGCTTAAAAAAAAATTTAAATTTATAATAACGCGTAAACTAAATATCAAAGTTAATTTTTTCTCGTTTTATAAATAAATTTATCAACTCGGAATTAAATTTGGTTATTAAATAAGTTGAACGCTAAATGCTACAACGAATTACTAAGGCATACGGAAATATTGCGTTTTTATTAATAAAAATTGCAAACTTTTCTTCCTCTCTCAGTAATTCGCTGTAAAGTGTGGTAATCTAGTTATTTTTATACAAATATTAGTTTAAATGTATAAAATTCGTTAACGAATGAGGGAATTTATGTATGGTGTTAACATGACTGCGATTCCTCTGCGCGAAGTTATTCAAATTATTATACAGTTAAGCAAAGTACTACCATTCGTCTTTTAAGATTTATTTCGTAAATTAATTTTTAATTTCGTGGGGATGAAATTAAAAATATTTTCTTCGTTTATTGAATAATTTTTGCGATTATAACAGAGATGTATGAGAAAATAAACAGAACATCACTCGTAACAACGAATTACTGAGCGAGAGAGAGAGAGAGAGTGAAAGATTCGCAATTTTAATAAATATGCAGAGCAAATGGAGAAATTGTATTTACCAGAGAATATTTTGGATACACACACACACACAGAAAACTATTAACTATTAATATTAGATTCAGATTTTTCTCCTTCATCGAACTTGCATAAAATTAAAAAAAAAAACTATTTAAATAATCTTTTAGTAAACTTTGGAGTAAATTTTACACACCGTTTGTCGTTTACATGACAGTTTTGTAAGCGTAAACTTCAAAATTGAGCGCGGCACAAATTCGCACAACGATTTAGTCAATACAGTAGAAAATTTTCGTAATTTAATTAACAAAAAAAAAAAACTAGTAACGTAAACAAAATCCTTAACTTATGTAGCGTAACGAAATTTCAATATATTAAATTTAAAAAATAAATAAATAAATAAATAAAACTATACAAGAAAGTTTCGAAACCGAAAAAAATCCATTTTTTGCAATTTTAATAATATTTAAAAATACTAATTTTTTTTTTTAATCAAAAATAACAACCAGCGTGCCTGAAAGCGGGTGAAAAATTTAATAAAATATTTCTTTCTGAACAAGAAAAATAAATTAGCAATATTCGATATAAAAAAAAAAAATTTCTCGCTATAACAGATTATATATATATTAAAGTAAAACCTGCTGCAGAGAGGAAAATTGCGCTTGTTTTAAATTGTTCTGAACTCTTGCAAGTTTAAATGCTACCATTTAGAGTAAGGTTAGTTAAATTTTCTGAAGATCCTCGGTAGAGTTGAACACGCATATCATTTACCACTTTCCAATAATACACGTCAGATGTCAACATAAACTGTTTCGATCCCCCATTTTCTACTTAAATGAATTCCAACTGAGAAGAGATGTTGACACTTCCTCATTCTGTAACTATTAATTGTCTTTAGAAATTCGCTTGACAATGATAAGAGTACTTCGGAATTAATTAGCTTTTCGTATACTGCATCTAATAATAAACCTAAAATCGGTAATATTTAGTTCCAAATTTTCCTATACATGTTTACTGTTGTAACTCCGTTTTTAAGAATATTTTTCTTGTCGTTCTCTGTAATTCGCTCGTGTGTTGTGCTAATAATCGTATGAAATGGGAAAAAACGCGTTTTGTTTTTCAAATTCGAAAATTTGTGGCCATTTGCGATCTCTTACAAAAAACGATTACATAAATCGTAAGTAGATGGTGCTACAGTCGCCATTTTTGCATATTTTTATCAGTTACAGTAATTTAAACATTGTCGGTTTATTTGCAGTGAAATTTTTACATTTTCTTAACTGAGTGTTTTAAAATTCATTAGTACTTTAATTACCGAACTTTTTAATTAAAAATCGGCAATATTTAGTTCCAAATTTTCCTTTGCCTGTTTACTGTTGTAACTCTGTTTTTAAGGATATTTTTCTTGTCGTTCTCTGTAATTCACTCGTATATTGTGCTAATAATCGTTTAAACAGGAAAAAACACTCGGTTAAATTTTTAAATTCGAAAATTTGCGCTATTGAGAATGCTATACGAAAACGATTACATAAATCGTAAGCAAATGGCGCTACGTTTAACATTTTTGAATATTTTTATCTGGTTACAGTAATTTAAACATTGCTGATTTATTTGAAGAGAATATTTTATATTTTTCTTAGCTGACTGTTTAAAATTCATTAGCACATTGATTACCGAACTTTTTAATTAAAATATTCACGCCATTTTGATCTTTTATAAAGAAGAATGATTGCAAAAATCGTTAACAGATGGTGTTAAAAATTCGTCGAGTTTGTATTTTCTCTATATAACTGCCAGAGAGAAATTATAAATTCCGAAATTTGCACAAGGTGTTTGTTGAAAGAAGAAAAGCGGCCTGTTTAATGGTGTTTGTGTTAAACAAATTTCAATATGTTGCTCCGAAACACGTCATAAATCAGAAAAGCTACGCAGTTTGTCTCCAAAGATTTTAATTTGATAATTATAGTTTGGTTTAATTTTAATAAAATACGAAAGCTGATGAACACCGCGACAAGGAAAAATCTTTGTCGATCTGTTTGCGCTTCGGTAAAAGTTATTTATTACCCTGGAAAAGTGGAAATTGTTTTTCAGAAAAAGTTCCCTCGCTTCTACTTATTTATTGCACGATTTGTTGCTTTATCTCCTTTCGGTAATACGGAAGTGAAGGCTGTTTGTTTTGCGACCCCGTATAAATCTATACTTTGTTTTAACGTTCGATACTTCTTTGGTAACAAGTCTGTAGTGTATTTTCATATCGAGTAAGTGATTTAAACTACAACCTTAATGGATTTTTATACTCCCCCCTTTTTTTATGTATGAGCTAATCTTTCTTGTTCGGATTTGAGATGCCATCGATTTTTTGGCTTGTAAATTCTTTGTTAATTCGAAGATGGATCATCTTTAGTAGACGATAAAAGAATTTTTTGTTCGGTTTTTGAGGAAATTAACATTTTTTAAATACACTGAAAAGCCCCAATATTGGAATTTCTAAGCTTTGCTACCAGTGCTATAATTACCATTCCGTTAGAATTGCATTTTGTTATGAAAGAAAAGATTTTTTTTTTTTTCCTGAAAATGTTCAAACATGGGGTCATCTGATCGGATCCTTGATCCAAAACAACTTCAAAATTTTGTTCTTTCCATAAAATTTTGAGTAAAAATAAGGTAAAATATATTTTTTTACGTAAAAAATGTAGATTTAAGTGAGGCGAGACTTCATATTTCTGAATGACACGGGCCTGGCCTCGAATACTAACAGGATTATAGAAACTGTGGCAAAATTTCAATACTAGAATTTCTACGCTTTGCTACGAGTGCTATAATTACCAACGCTTTAGAATTATTATTTTATCCTGAAGAGGCCCAGACAGAAGAAACAAACAAGGCCCATTTGGCCTAGATCTCAGACTCACAGGGTCCAAAATTTAGTGTTTTATATGAAAAACAATAAACTTGGGTGGGATGAGACTTCACATTTGTGAGTGGTCCAAATTGTTTTTACTATTCTTGAGCGCTGATCCTAAATGCTAGAAGGATTATAGCAATTGAGGCAAAATTCAACACATTGCTATGAGCTATACATAATTTGATGATTTTTAATACTGATCTTAAAGATCCACACTTTGTTATGTTCGCAGCAACGTGATACACATGCAGTTAACAGATGAGATGTATGCAGCGTTGAGTTCAAAATGCGATTTGACATTGCAAATTCATTGTTACGCGAGCTGCGATAAAATATATCGTTTTTTAAATACTGTAATGTCGATATATCCAAGAATTATCTTTACAAAGATGGATGCAAAGTTCTGGTGATGTTTCGTTTAAACCTGCAAAGAAAAATTGATTTCTAAGACCATATACTGCTGCTGTTATCGCAATTCGAAACATCTACTTAACTTGTAGAATATATGTAATTGCAAATTCCCAGGTTAGTATCTGCAAGAGGAGCTGCGATCATGTGAATCATCACCTGCTCGTCAATCCCCTGCAGTAATGAAAGCAAAGGGAATAGAAACGCGATTCAGTGTGTAAATTTTGAGCTAATGTTATCGATAAGTGCACAGTTACGGCAACAACAATAACAACAAAAAAAAAAACTGGAAAAAATAACACCAGCTGTTTTAATACTCTGGTGTTGTTTTCTTTTTTTTTTTCCTCCTCCTTCCTTCTGTTTTTAAAATCGAATTTTTAACAATGAGTATATCTAAATTGGGTTCGATTGCTGTTTAGACTGAAGTTAAATCTTATTAATACTCGAATGGGACGAGAGAGAAATGCAAACAAAAGCATATTTTCTCTTTGAAAATCGGAAAATACAGTTGCAAGGCGGTAATCTCGTTAATCTCTTAGCAGTGCTTAAACCGGCTCTCGTCTAGATTGAATTTTCTGTCCACTTCCGCAAGATTCAATCTGTTGGAATCCTATTAAATTCACACGACATCTGCACACTCGGGTCGACCGAACTGCAGCACCTTTACAGAAATCACCTGACTAAATAGACAATAGACGAGAGAAAGAGAGAGAGAGGAGGACGGCAAATGCCACGTTGCAGAAAATCTCTTCATGTGAACTTTGCTTAAATTAAAATAATAATAATAATAATGATGATTCTCGCTTTATCGATTTCTGGATCGTTCGCGCTTCGCTTAGTAACTGAATATCTTTACGTGTATTAAAAGCGTTACGTCTTTTAAGCAACGGTGTTTTTTTTTTATGCGCTGCAGCCAGTGAAAACGGCAAGAGAGAGCAAAACTCCGCATCGGCAATAACGCGCTGTTATGCGTGAAGCGATAACAGTATATATAACACGCCATTATCCCTCTTTCAATTCCCCAGCGGCGCGCGGCGTCGGTAACGCGTGGGAATTGAAAGCGATAACGACGATCCATTCCGTTATCGCTTTCAATTCCCGTGCGTTACGTTTAACGTTATAAAACGAGAGTTCTGCAAACTCTGACGCCGGTATTAAATAAATATATATATATATATGTCGGATTCGATAAAATTCGCGTGGCGTTACACGCGTTTTCTAGTGTTTGAGTTCCGCGCCGCGCGCATAACGTCGAACTCGGATTATTATCGATCGGCCTTTCTCGGGCATACTTCATTACTTTAATTTAACGCGCTAACGTCGCGTAACTAATCTGTTAATAATTCATTTTATCGTTAAAAATGTTTAATCCGCCGTCTATTAAAATTCGTCGGAACGTAAACGGTATTAATAAAACTTTTAATGCCATAAAACGAAATCGCTACCAATTAATCTAACTAATTAACTGGAAACGGTCGAGTTGCATCGGAGGAAAAAAAAAATTTTAAAAAGTAACGATTAAAATTTTAATCTGTAAACAAATCACGTGACGTGGTGTTTTATAACGTCACGTGATATAGTGTGCCGTATATATACTTTTTTTTTCCCCCTCTTCTGTCGATTGGCATCCGTCCAAGGTTTTTCCGACATGCAGATGATGTTTTAAATCTTTACTTTAGCTAAATTAGCGAGTAAGTCGGTCAGAAAATTATGCTTAAGATTGCTTTGATGAAATCTGCCAGTCAATAACCCTATCCGGTTTTTCGGTCCTCGGAACTCAATACAAATGAAGCAGGTGTGCGGAGTTCGTCGAGGTCAAAACTCCGCTACAGAACACCACTGCAAGTTTTATATATATAAGATATGCTTCAAAGTCAGTATTACATGCTTCAGAGTTATATATATGCTTATATATGATTCAATGCCAGTGTTACACGCTTCAGTGTTATATATATGCTTCAAAGTCAGTATTACATGCTTCAGTGTTATATATATGCTTCAAAGTCAGTATTACATGCTTCAGTGTTATATATATGCTTTAATATCAGTGTTACATGCTTCAATATTATATATATGCTTATATATGCTTCAGTATTATATATATATGCTTTAGTGTTTTATATATAAGCTTATACATGCTTCAGTGTTCGAACTTTAATGTAGCATATGCTGCATTAAAGGTGGGACACTGAAGAGTCAGAATTTCATTAAAGAATAAGGCAGCATATTCTGTGTATTAAGATAAAAAAACAGTAAAGGATCAGGAAAACAATATTTCTTTGTGCGCCAACATTAGAACATTGACTCCAAGCGGCATGCAGTTCGTTTATAAAACACTAGAAAACAAAAACAAGTATGCAAACGGTGCAATATTGAAATGTATTGTTAATGACACACGTATCCAGATACTAGAGTAGTATAAAACAAACAGATGATTTACTTGTAAATATCGAAACACGAGAGCAAGTACACACTTATATCGAGATACAAGAGCAGGTGTTTATCGTGACACAACAGCGACTAGGCTATTTACACATGAATATTGAAAGAATATACAAGAGCAGCTGAAAGGGCGCCATTCAATCCAAAACACACAAAAGCCGGCGTGCGTTAGAAAATGAAAAGATAAGTTTAGTACGCGTCATCGTCGTCGTCATTTTGATTTTCTTTTTTTTTTTTATTATTTAGCTTCCGTCTTGTGTACCAAATCTGTGAAAATAAAAATTTCGCCATCGTCTGTAGGCAATACGGTGGTGTTTAGAAAACATTACAGATTCTGTCACACGCAGCTGAAGTAACCGAAGCGACAACTTGTTTGTTGTTAATCGAAACCCCTTCTCCTCATTAACGCCTCTATAGCTGGAGGGATTTCAATTAGCTGGTTGTGTCACCTACAGCCAACTCCGTGTTTTTTTTTTTTTTATTTTTATTTGCCGCTTTCCCTTCCTCCTCTACCAATTAAACACTTGTTTCAATTTTAAATTAAACATTTTAAGCGGAAAATAAATCAAGGCAGTTCACAAGTCGTCTAATTCGATTTTCCGAAACGAAAAAAAAAAGGAGAGAAAGCGTGCGAATCTTAATATTAATGCTACGGTAGCAGCAGCAGCAGCAGCATCTTTACTATTACAGTAACAGATGGCCAGCGTAGAACGCGTATGCCGTCTGTTTTAAAGTAGCATCTGCGTATCGGGATGCAAAATTTTTTTCTGTTAGCACCTGGAGGACAGAAGGAAAAAAAAAAAAAAAAGAAAAATTTTCTTGCAACCGATTCGATTTTCCTGCTGACTCTCCTAAAATATAAAGGGTTGCAATAATAAAGTGCATAGCGTATAGAAAGCAGTAAAATAGCAGAAAGGTTGCAACTGAAAGGTTTCATTCTCGGATGACTTTTACAGGGGGAGAATGTATACAGTGACTGCAAATCATTTAATTTCGGAAAATATCTATTAGAGTGAGTACCCGAGTAAAATCAAAGTAGAAGTACTCTTCAGAGTCAATTGAGTTATCGAACAAGTACAATAAAGAGTCTGTACTCTCAAGATAGCTGTTAGAACTAAACGTGCACCAATCTGTATTCTCCAAACAACATTCGGGTAAAACAACATTCTCGGAAACACTTATCAGAATTTGATTCTTAGCTTCGGTTGTGTTTGGATCACGAAATTTTCCCCAATACTTGACGTGATTTAGGTTAAAATTAAGCGAGCATTTTCTGTCTTAGAAATCTTTGTTTAACACGCTAACCCCTTAAATGTGACCCTGGAGAAATCGAAGCGTTACCAAGGTAACCATCACCTATTCTAAGGAGGCGGGTTCACGTGACTCCAGCGTGGACAGTATGACAGAAAGCAGAAGCTGTTCTCTTATTGTTTGAAGGTAATTTCGGCTAAATTACCTTCATTTAAATAGTTAATTTATTAGAGCTTCTACTAAACGAGCCATCTTCTTATTAACTTCTCCGTTTTATTAAAGAAAAGAACACTTCCTCTTTGTTCGCTGCATTGCTTTTAATTGCCCTAACGAGATATTTTTAATTTTGCCATGGAAAAAATTCACGCGAATTTACGACTGCAATTTGATGAAGAGAGAGCGAGAGAGAGGAAGGAAGTGAGTGCATGCACGCTGCTTGTTACATCTGCGAAATTCAGTACGTTCCACAGTGCCTGGAGGTACGAGAGAGGCAGACATCTGCACAGTGAGGCGTCGTCTCTCCTCTTCCTCTTTCTCTCTCTCTCCCGTTCCTCTACGCCTCCGGGTGCGTGAAGGGGCTCGGTAATGCAACCTGCTTCACGTCCTAGAACTGTAGCAAACGGCAGGAAACAAGTGCTGCACACATCTGTACTTGTTTCCAACACGTTGCTAAATTCTGGCGAACGAGGATGAGTGTTATTAGTTGGGTACACGCTAGTTTCGATGCACAAAAGAAAACGTGGTCGCGCTGCATCTCTTCCACCTTTCGACTTCGGCGATTCAAGAAACATTTAAATGCATTTTCTTGCTCCAAATCAATGCTTCCAGGTACACTTAAATATGTCTCTTCCCAATATTACATTTCGGCACTTCAAGGAGCATCTATCCAATTTTAAATTCAGCCATGCAAATAATGTTTAACCCAATCAGATTTTTACGCTTCCAGATATATTTAAATAATTTCCGTAAACTTAAAACTTCGGTGATGCGTGTGATACTTAAATGCAACATCTTATAGTCGGATTTAACGGTTTCTAAGATCTCAAAGACCTGGAGAAGACATTAATACGTCTCTTTATACCTTCATCTCGGATAATTCGAGTAGCATACTAATGTGGCGATTGATGCATGCTCCCGGCTCCTCAAGCAACTCGCAAATGGTGCTTTTTATCCCTTAAAGTTGTTTGGTACTCTACAAATAACGCGATTCATCTTATACGACTTTTGTAAACATGCAGCGATCTCGTCTCTATTGTAATAAGTTAAAAATCGTGTTTCTTTGTTGCAACTGCTCTTAATTTAAGTCATAAACTGCTCTTCTTATTCAGATTACTTCGAGTTAATGGATAAAGTAGAGGAAAAATAAGAAAAAATAATAATAATAAAAAGAAAACAACCGAGCGCAGTTGCATATCGGTGAAAAGCAGAGACGCATTAAATACGCCATCAGTTACTTAAGGTACTTCAGAATCTTGCATTCATGCGAGGATCGATACTCCTAACAAATTTTTCAGAGAGAATTTCTTTTGATGAAGTTCGAAAATGTTACAGATATCCTCGATTTCTTGTCACGTTCGGCAATGCGCACAGTACGTGATTAAGTAGGAGAAAATAAAGACAGATGTACTCACCTTAGCTTGAGTACTTCGTAATAAGACAAAAGTCACAGCCAATAGTAGTAAAAGAGCAGGCCTTGGTAGCAGCATTTCTTCCTGAAAAAAAAGTACAAAGTTACAAAGGAAATTTAAGCATTTGTATTTTTTTACTAAAAAAAATGTCAAAAATTCCCTTAAAAACACTAAAATCAATAGACTGCTTAGGAATTCGGATTGGTTACATAAAAAAATAACACTTTATAGTTATCATCTGAGCATCTTAAATGGTTTATTAACATCTCTGCTTTCTACAGTTAAATTACAGTTAGTTGCAAACGTTCCTGACGCTAAAAAAACTGGTGTTAGTGGTAATGACTAGTTTTATTTTAAATTTTAGTGTTAATTTTAAACGTAGTGTTATCTCTTTAAGAAATACGTTGGAATATAAATGAAAGATGGTGTCGATGCATTATTTGTTCAGACTCCAACGATTTCATTTTAAAAAGGACAGTTTGTTGAATGCGCGAATACTAATATACGATTCTGGTCATGTACTTTCTTCTATAGCATGCTAAAAACTGAATTTTTGAGCTTGTTGCCTCCGTATCGATCCGGGTTTCTCTGTTAG
>WUQG02424570.1:0-14872 GCA_011317285.2 Androctonus mauritanicus | reverse complement strand
AACCGGAAGCTGCGTCACTTTCAGTTTCAGTTTTCCGTTTCAGACGTGTTTTCAGGTATAGTGGAGCCCGGGCCTTACATGGAAAATGGTGTGAAAATAAAACTCCTCTTGTTTTATTTTCACATCATTTTCCATGTAAGGATAGTTCCAAGAATCCATTCCAAGAACTAATCGACTTCTTTTCGAATGCGTCGTTTATCTTAGAATGATTAATGATAAGAGATTAAAATGTCATCAAAATCGTTTTTGATGACATAATCTACATGCTGAATGTCATAAAAATTTATTAAATAATAACAAGTATTTACAAGAATCTAATTTTCTGATATAATTATTGCAATTTACTTTTATAATAATCGATACGGGGATGTATTAATTGTTATTAAAAGAAAACGTTAGAAAGTTAAGCGCTTTCCATTTTTAAACGGATAAATCTACAAAATTAATTAATCTTATTATAATTATCAATTAATACATCCCCGTATCGATTACAAGAATCTAATTTTCTGAAATAATTATTACAATTCACTTTTACAGTAATCGATACGGGGATGTATTAATTGTTATTAAAAGAAAACGTTAGAAAGTTAAATGTTTTCTATTTTTAAACGGATAAATCTACAAAATTAATTAATCTTATTATAAATTTGACTTTAAATAGCCTGATTTCATTCCTAAATTCATAAAGATCATTCAAACTATTTAAAAATGATTAGAAAATCCCCTTAAAACTTGAATGTCTATATTTTTAACCGATGTGTCATCGAGATTATCTTCAGCAGCTTAGTTATCTTACTAAATCAACTTACTTCAATGAAGAGTTCAGGATATATTAAAAGGATATCTCAGAAATTTGAACGTCAGCCATTTTTAAAAGGTCGAAATTAGAATATTAAATTATGTGGAACTGAGATTACGTTAATGGTAGAATGGTAGAACATTACAAACAAATTTCGTGAAAATTTGCTTATCAATACAAAAATTATTAGTGGGATATACGAGAATATACTAAAGGCAGCTTAATGAACTCGTAAGCCTCACTTTTCTTCGGAAAGTATGCTAAAACGAAAAATCTGAAATTAGTTATATACAGTATAGCTTACATACAGAATTTTATACAGGTATTCCTCACTTAACGGCCGAGTTCTCACGACTTGGTCGTAGAAAGAATTGGTCGGTAAGCGAGTAACTTGTTCCTATATATTTAGAAAATATTGGAAACAAATTTCAATTTAAAAATTTATATTTTAATTATGCTCAAAGTATTTTTCTTCAAATTTTTGGAACTACGAGTGCGGGAATTACATGCAATAGAAATCGTAAATTTGGTTTTCGCATATGGGCGAAAACCAAATTTTCCGTTAAAAAAAATAATCGTAAGCTCGGACGTAAGTGCGAGCAGTCGTTAAACAGGTAGGTCATAAAGTGAGGAGTACCTGTATTATATAAAGTGGCAAATTGGTAGATTACCTACTGTTGGAAAGCGTTTCGCATCCATGATCGCATCACATCCGGCATCGCCTATATAGCAGGCTTTTTTTAATGAATTTGTAATGATAAAGATCGACTAATACGAATCTTTAAACGAAAAACTCGTATTAATCGATCTCTACATCGTGGTCTGGAGGGCGCATGTAGGCTTACATATTCATTAAAAAAATGCCTGCTATATAGACACGCAGCCATGCCGGATATGATACGACACGCCTTCCACTAGTAGGTAATCTACAATTTTACCGATTTTTTCTTCATCTCATTGAATGTTTCAGTATTTAAAAATACTGAAACATTCAATGAGATGAAGAATATTAATAGATTACCTCAATAACAGATTCTATTAATAGATTACCTCAATAACAAAATTTGATAAGTCAGATCATAATACGATTTTCTGGAAGAAAAAGGGATCTTGCTGATATCAAACTGAAGCAAGCTCAATCATTGTTTGCATCAGTCAGATTATTTTTGCACCTATACTTATTTTTTGATGAATGTAATGGTTATAGCATTAAACAGCATTACAAATGAACGACGACTTTAACTACATAATAAATAATAAAATTATTTAACAGGGCTTACATTATATTTTCCTGTAGTTTTGTTAGATTACAATATTTGTTTTTATAAACATCAATTTTTCTATTAACTGTATATTTAAAAATGCATAAAAATTTGAATTTTTCAAATGGCAGATTATATTAGCAATTAAAAAAATATCCAAAGATTTTAATCGTAACAGTGTAACGAAGTTTGATTCATCCCGCCATCTATTGACAAAATTATTATAAGATTTGTTTTACAATTATCGAAAAAAATTGAGAAAATTTTTTTCTAATTATCGAACACAGTCTGCCAGATTAGTTGCTTGAAAATGATTTGGCCTTCTACCGAAAGATTCAGAATCAAATACGATCTAGCAGATTCTTCGATAAGAATGGAAAGCTTGTGATAGGATCATAGATGTATAATCAAGTGTATCCAAGATCTTCACGTATAGGATTGTTTTAGTCCCGCCATCTGGTACCGTAATTAGTAATGACTGGAAAGTGGATCATCCAGTTTATTCGAAGACACTTCTTTGTTATAATAAAATAATAATAATAATAATAACAATAATTCTTTAGGAAATTATGAGAAAAATTTTTCGAATTTCAATTTTATTTTTGCACGGTATTAATATAGATAAGAATTTTGAATTCACCAAATTCAATTTCTTTATTGTAAAACTGCTTATTGTTATTATGAAACATGACATTTTTTTAATGTTTCAAATAAACTTTATCATTAATTAATCATGAATCTCTCTCCAATTACTTTTTATCCGAAATAAATAGTAAATGTTTGTTATCGGTTTTATCAATTAAAACTGTAACTGATAAAAAAAAAAAAAATTATAAGAATTTTTCTGAACCCGTTATATCATCATTCCTTATAATAAAATAGACTGATACATATAGAATATAATATTATAGATTGAGACATTACTTCTCTGAAAAAATAATTCTTACGACTACGATATCGATTGATAGTACGACTTGGCAACAATCCTAACTCATAGTCGCCATTTAATTCGCGATGGCTCTCTATTTGTTTCAGATATACCATCACCATATAAAACAACTTTGACCATCGCACAAGTAGTGGTGTCATTCAGCCAGTTCACCCGAACTCATAATTGCAAATGTTGAACATTTTAATAAAAAGATGTACCGATTGATAATTATTTTAAATGATTACTATAACTGAACGTAACAAACATATGCATCGATGCTACAACATTATATAAAATGTAAATATAAGACAAATTTGAATAAATCTATCGTTTTTGACATCGCAATACTCGTGTAAAAATATTGGTCTCGGTATTTTTCTTGAATTAATTACAGATAAGAAAATATCCATTAGATAATAGGAAACATAAATGGTCTCAGTAGAGGTACGATAGATGAGGAAAAAACAATGACGATTTATTGCAAATAATTATCATTGATATCAATATCAATAGAAATTAGATAAGATAAAAGAGTAACTTTTCAGACGCCCCTTGGATTTTATTGACCTTTGATTCGAGTTTTATAGGGGGAAATCAGATGCCAAACGGAAATCGGATGGTTTCTGATCTGCGTGATAACAGATATAAAAGTTAGCGATCCTTTTCTTCCGCCCCCTCTGTCGACATGAAGTTGTATTTGGTACTAGCGTTTCTTGCTGTTTTCTACGGTGAGTAGACCTACTATGATTTCCAGGCGTCATCTTTCCTTCTAATACTATATCATTTTAGGCTGTACTTCATCTCCCGTATGCGATAATGAGCAATACCAGGTTTTCCAGAATGAATGTCATAACTTAGTGGTCGAGGAAATAGGTTCGGTGGCCCATTTGGAGCAGCCTGAAGAACTCCAAGAGCCTATCTGCAGGTATTTATTCAATCACCCCTGCGGTGGGAGATTTAGCCTATTACAATTTAGTCTCTGTTATGGATTTTTACTCATCTCTCCGTTTGATTTTCTAGGGCAGTCCAGATGCTGGAGATGTGTCACAAACTTACCGCTCGACTGACTGCCTGTTATTACCAACCGGAGATTCGACAAGAAATAGAAGAATCTGTCCAAACCACCAAAACTTGGCTCCGAGAAAACAAAAATATAGAGTGCTAATCCGATTCGGATACTCTTCCCATGACCTCCGAATTAACATTTTATCTATAGTATTTTTGTACATTCTCTTCAGTCAAGCCTTATAACCGAAATAAAATTGTTTATCGTCCAACTTTTGTGTTTTATTAACTAAAATGGAATGGATTATTTCCCAATACATGTATATGTACGCGATTTCTGTTTGTTGGATAAAACCTACTTCTTTTCCATCAGAATAGAAGCAAGAACCAGAATCCATCAGAATATCATATTTAAGGTTTGGTCCTTCTCGACCTATAATAATGCGTATATTAATAACAGCTGGCTGAAACATCGCCTGATCCATATTTTTCTTCTATTGCTCTTATTATAAGAAAGTGCTATAGTAATTTGTTGATGCACATTTAGTACGCTAGATAATAGTTATTCAAAAATTTCCATTGTTCCATTATATATACAGGATGAAAAAAAACTTCGCCGTAAAATTTTGTGTACTGGTAGAGGACTTCGAAACAAATCGAAAATGTCTAATGAACATATGGTCTAAATGGCACCGTTTTCGAGTTATAACTCTTTAAAGCTAGCCAATCGCCATCGAGTACATAAAGCGTCACATTACATCGCTCTCTTACTTATTACCGGATTAGTAAGAAGACGAGCGACGTTTGTGTACTCGATGATGATTGGCTAGCTTTAAAGAGTTATAACTCGAAACGGTGCCATTTTAGACTATACGTTCATTAGACATTTTCGACTTGTTTCGAGCCCCCTATCAGTACACAAAATTTTACGGCGTTTTTTCTTCACCCTGTATATAGCATACATGATTCTTATAAATTAAATATTTTGAATATTCCATTTAGGTTACTTTCTAATTAAATAAATTTAAATTTTCTGTTCTGTATGAAAGGAATTTTATCAAGTTTAATTAGTAATTTATCGAAATTACTAATTAAAATTGATTAATTAGGCGATTTTATCGATAAAATCGATTAATCGATAAAATCGACTAATATCGATTTTAATTACTAATTAAATCGACTTTAATTACTAATCGATTTTAATTACTAATTAAATCGACTTTATCGATTTTAATTAGTAATTAAAATCGATTAGTAATTATTATTGATTAGAATTGAATTACAAAAATTACTAATTAATTTTTTTTAATCATTTTCAAGTTCTAAATTATAACAATTATAACAAAGTCAATTTCTAAAGCTATACATTATTTACTGTATCCAATGTTGAAATGTACAGTATCTACTTCATAAAAAAAAAATCCATTCAAATGAAAAGCAAATTATATTTATTATTATTAATCCTAAATACTATAATTATTTATATAAAGCAAAATTTTTAAATTTATTATTTATATATAAATTAAGCGAGATTTGATCAATCTAACAATCGGTAAAAATTTTTTATAATTCTCAATATCGATAATAGAGGCGCTACAGGTAAATTATTCTCTGAATTATATCATCGATAGATTTATAAAAATAAAACTGTTTAAATGTAAATAATCATCATTTAATATTTTTCATTATTTTATTCTTAATAGTAAGGTAAACAGATCTGTAATTTTAGAATACCATTAAAATATTCTAAAATTACAGCTTTGTTTAACTTACTATTTTCTATGATTACCAATGTTCTGTATTCCCTACTAATAATTTTTGAACGAATTAGTAGATATTCATGAAATTGTGCAAAAAAATGTTCAATTAAAAATATAACTTCTGTGTCGTTTAACACTAAATTTATAGCATTTGGTTTACAGCTGCAGCTTTTTAAAAATGGCAGGCACTTAAAGCTTTGAGATACACTTTTACTATATTTTAAATTAAGTAATGAAATTAAGTACGATAATCGAGCCATGATAATATACTAGTTAATTCTGTCCTTTCATCCATTTAATTTAAAAACAATGAACGTTCAACCTTCTCATTCTCTTTAATAGAGATGATATGGATCTAAGATTGGACTATCAAATCAGGATTTGAGACTAAATTATCAAATAGTCCAACATTGGATCCATCTTCACATTGGTGACATATTTAATCGTGCATATTTTTAAATCATTCCAAAATAGTGGAAATGTTCGGAAAGAGATTAATTCTATCAAGAACTGCTTGTTTAATATTATATCAACAGTTTAATATTAGTCAAATATACATTTTGCATTAAAGCCAATATTTCCCCGATATAATTTCAAAATTCTATATCCTTATCATATTTAAAAGTTTCATCAAACAAAATCTAGAACAATTGCCATTTTTTTAATGGTTGAAAGTTCGAGATTAAAGAGAAATCCTGGAAATAATTATTTCTACTTTTGTCATCTGTTCACTATTTTCGAATGGTTGAAGATTTACGCAGTAGAATCAAAAGCATGACCTACTTATAAGCCTCATTATCCTTTTAGGAAACCAAAATAAAAATTGAATACAATGTACAGTATTATCTATATATTTATATTTTGATTATTTAATAAAACTAAAATAACTTTGTTTATTTATTTTGTATATATATAAAAAAAATTAAGTACAAAGTAAAAAGCACAGGCAATGCACTTTAAATCCATCACCGCACACCAATTTATAAAACAATTAACTCAGTATTTGTGAAGTTTTATCTGTCTGTTTTAACACAAAATTCCAACAGATATAACCAATAATTCATGAATAATAGATAATTTGAATGAAAACGATTTAGATAACTTAAAATTTAAAATATAAACATTTCTTTTTTTTTCAAAATTGAAAAATATTTATTTTTATTTAGTTAATAAAAATAACTCGAAATAATTATAAATTTGCTTAAATATATAATTATTTTTAGCATAAACTGATAAAAAGAAAGGGGTAAAAAAGCATAAACTCGATAATTTAATTCAAAATTAGACACAAGAGTGCGCCACATTGCGCAATTATTAATTGCGCATATTATTTCATTATTTAAATGTTTAAATTTGTTACAATTAAAAAAAGAATAAAAACAAAAATACGCTTCTTTTTAATTATTTTCATTAAAAAATAATTATTTGATGATATTTTTAATTATATACATGCATTTTAAGATTAACTAAAAGATTTTAGAGAATGACCGATAGTTTTATAAATTATTCACTATTATCTATTATCAAATCTATATACAATAATGTATATAACTAAATTTGTATTGAACAATCTTCGTTATGAAATTATTGATCGTAAATTGTAATATTACCAAAAATAGTTAAGAAAATAAAAATGAATAAAAATTATGATAATTTTATTCAAGAGTGTGTATCGTTGCGTATTACTTACCTAAATTTTTATTGGCTTGAGAAAAACAACACCCCCTATCGAATATAATTTTCATCCACCCTCCCATTAATTACCATAAACTGTCAAAAAATTAGCCAGTTTCTGGAAGACCAGAATTTTTAAGTCTTTCTAAGCAATATATCAAATATTATATTTTAAATTATAAAATATCTTAAGCCAGACATGAATATTAGAGAATAGCTTGAATAGCTACTCGAAAACTGAGAATTAAAAAAAATGTAAATTAGTGACGATAAAATAAATATTGCTGAATTATTAGAAAGAACGTGAAAAGTTTAGTCCAGCAAAATTTATTGATGAGTGAAGGGAAATAATGCCAAAAGAAAAGAAATCGAGAAATTTAAATAACTGATAGAACTTGGCAGGGGATCTGTTTGATCAGATGATGATGAAAGAGAGAATGGAGTGTCTACTGTCCATAATTCTCTGTTTTCTGCTAGTATGTCGTGGTAAGTAGCATAGAAACATATCTAGTTCTGTTACCGATTGAAAGCACGATATTTGACGTCTGTACTCTGTCTAGATAAAGAGAGAGAGGGAAGATTAATTTTCATCCTCTCTTACAGGATCTGTGGTGAGTGGGGAAGGAGAAGATCAATGCAATTTGGAGCTGTTGTGCAGAAAATGTGGTCTTGTTTGTATTTGTATACTCAAAACATTCGTTATTGGATGAATCGGACGTCCACTCCATCAGGAAGATACCATCTGTGCTGGTGAGTATCTCATTGCTCCTACTTATCTTCTTTAATCATTAACGCCTTTTATTTTATGCAGCGGATTCGTACAGTTTGGCCACTGTTGTCTGCGGGCAGTACGACAAGTCGACTGCTCCCGACCAGGATATCATCTGACCTCCCAATTCTTACGTGGAGCCTCTCGACAATTGACGCGACGAGGAATCTCATGTGATCCAAATTTTCGCTGCTTGAACGGTAAAGCTGGAAAGATGCGTCCCTGTTCTTGGTTTGTAATCATCTGGTCTTTAGTCGCCTTAATCGGAACTCGGACGATGATCATGGCTTAATCTGTATTATAGATGGTGAATATTTCAATATAAAAATTAACGCCAACATCCGTACTTTTTTAAAAGATTTCTGCACTGAGGCTATCCGCGAAAGAGACCACCATTTTAAGATCCTATCAAATATGACAGAATAGCTAGTCTAAGAAGACATCATCTAGGAAAGTTTGAAAAAAATGGCTGCTAGCTGCGACTTAAAGTTTGCCGATTAGATCTAGTGGCCTATTCACGTATCACAAAGGAACAGGCGTTGATACAAATAACTCAATCAAACAGATCGTTCAGAAAAACAAAAATTTAATCTCCCTGCTGTTTTTATTTATTTTGGTTTCTTCTTTCGGTACACTTATATGTAAAAATGGATGAAGTCATCATTATTTCTGTATTTATCCTTTTTATCTTTATTACTAACAAACTTTGGATTTAATCACTCTTTACAATTTAATCAATATTATAAATTATGGGAATTTTTTAAATTTAGATTACAACTATTACTATTGATTATATAAACAATTTTTATAAAATTTTTAGCCTTAATTCATATGTATTTCCCGTTTTATGAGATGATTATTATTATTATCGATGGTACTATATAATTGGGAGACTACCCAAGTCTCCCAATTATATAGAACCATCGATAATAATAGATACCGATTGAGGAGAAAATATTATTATTTGATTAAACTTTTATATTAAAAGTTTATTGGTTGACGATTTGCGCTCGGGGCAAATTAAATCAAGTGCTCAGAAAAATTGGATAACCTGTTTTTTCTTAATTCATCCATAAAACCACTACTAAACTCTCTGATTTAAGCATATTAAGATTTTCGCACATTTTAAGTTCATCTACGAATTTCAATTTCTTGTTTTAGTATTTATATTTTCATTTTATCGTCTCTAAACATGAAAGCTACAGTTAGAAACTAAACTATCATATCATCGGTTTAGTTTCCAGCTCTAAATAAGAGATTTATTTATATTGTATGAAAATCCTTGTAATTTTTTTGTATGAATATTTTTACGATTATTGTGCTATTTTCTATTTAAAAAAAAAAAATTAAACATTTCTATGTATAGTTATCCATTGGAAATGTTTTAATTTTTAAAAAATTTCTTTCAAAAGAAACTTTTTTTATCTGTAAATTTTAAGATAAAAATACTTCTTTTCAGCATAATTTTTATCAATAGTTAAACAACAAAAAATGGAATGCAATATATAGCATATAATACATCCATGGAGAATAGTTTAAAATTTATTTAAAAGTTTATAAAATAGCAGCAGTGATAAGAATTGAGCAATAAATAATGATGTTATTAAACTTTTAATTAAAAGAATATGCGAGATTTAGATAATAGTGTTTTTTTTTTTAATTCTTTTTGAAGTTAAAAAAAATTATTGGTGTTTTATGAATTTTCATTTTGTTATGTGGTTATTGCTGTCAGCATCCAGTTTGGATGTAGTTAATTCCCAGTTACTCATTTAAAAAAATTTTAATATTTGCTCAAATTCATAAAAACAGTAGATTGATGATGATGATGATAATAATAATAATAATAATATGCTTATAGACTTAAAAGTATTAAAATAATTGCAATTTTTTTAAAGTAATTATTATAAATAAAACTCCATAAAATAATTTATCCGATTTTATTGTTTGTAAATATGCGTTACTTGACTATTTTTAGATAGTAAGTAGTAAAAGAAAGCAATATTTTGTAGCATGAAATAAATTTGTCGTACAATAGGTAAAATACATAGATAGTAAAATAGAAAACATGTTTTCTTTATACCTGCTGACCGTAATTTATCTTAAGCTCCATCTAGTGCTGATATATTGTATCCTGCTGTTATGAATTTAATAAAATTTTTTTCAAAAAGTAACCGAGATTTGGAAAAAAATCTGACTTGTTTTTATTTATTCTAATTATTAATTGTGATCATTAACTGATACTAAGATTGATCGATAGATAAATAACGAGTATTCAAATTTTTGACGCCTAAGAGTTTAGTAATTGGTTATAAACGTTAAAAATATGACGATCACGAATATATCTTTTTTTCCTTAGACTGAAAGAGCTATGTCATGTTTTACGAAAACAATATCTGTGCTCGTTTTTAGTAATTTTCTTTTTTACTCTAGAAAGTGGAGCATTTATAATATCCAACTAAAAGGTCAGGTATTCATTGCTGGTTCTTATCCTTTATAGATTTTCGGAAAAAATGGAAGTGCGAACGATCTCAAACAGTCTATTCCTTATTTTTGTCTCCAGAAGTCTATTCTTATTTAGGACTCTTTCAGAGCAACAGTCGCTAAACAGACGGAACATTCTATTTGCTGTTACTATGAAAGGCAGATACATTTTCAGTTTTGTCTAAAGGTGGAAGTAAAAGCGTTTTAAACTTGACTTTTTTCCACCGCAACTTAGTTTAAGGATGAAGGAAGTTGGATAGATTTCAATACTACAAAAAAATGGAAAAAAATTAGACCGATTCGGGAAGAGGACGAGTACAACAGTGTCCTTATTTGTTGTTAATGCTTAAAAGAACCTCATTATTTACAGGACGACCAACAGAGGACGGCGGGAAGAGGAAGTCGACCGAGCGAAACTGCAGATTGCAGCGGCAGCAGTCGGACGGAGGATGGGCCGGGAATCGGAGGCCGGCCGCTACTTCAGCCTGGGAGTGCTGTGCAGCGCTACCGGAGGATTATTGTTCACCGCCGGCACCATTCTTGTGGTGTTTGGTTCCTCTCCCAAGGAACCCGAAGCCCTGTGGATGGCTGGCATCGTCCTTTTGCTGTTAGGAGCTGCGCTGTTTTTCTTGGGAGTCTGCTCGGTGGGTGTCTACTTGGCTCGCCGAGATTGTCATTTACGGGACAGGGGCCGAAGTTTGGCTCGACTGCATCTGGCCCATCCGGGTCATCATATTCCCGCCGTCCCCGGCTGAAGATTCTTCTTTCAGCCGGCCGAGCATCCGGGGTAAGTTTCTTTTCCTTCATAAAATCCGGAAGTCGTACGGTATGTTTTAAGCGGGTATAGACCATGCATGGTATAGATAGACCCATCACTAAGTTAAGGTCAGCAAACGAATAAATGAAGAGAGCGCCCGTTTAAGACGCGATGGCGGCTTCCGGTCTTCCAACAATGATTAAGTTCCTTATTAATAGATTGATTTGATTTATTTTTTAAGCAGGTAGTGGCCATGCATTTTCATCCGACACATCGTCCATTTCCTATTCTCTGTACTTTGAGTCTTCAAATAAATAAGATTTTAATTTCTAAAGTATCTCTTGTGGTTAATGTTAGCAAATATTTACTAAAAACGGGTTACTTATTCTTTGGGCCAGAAAGTTTTTTTGCCCAGAAATTTATCAGTATTTTTTGACGAAAAAATTTCGCAAAAATAATAGAAATATTAAATTTATTGACTCTCTGTGATAATCTATAAGCCATAATTATATCATTCTCAATATCGGTTTAATATAAGGATAATTATCTATATACAGTATAAGAAACATTAACTGATTCGAATTATTCGCAATGGAAGCATAAAATAATACGGAATATTCATTAAAATCAATTTATTCCTCGATATCTTCCATTTTTCCTATCTAACAAAATGGAACGGATCAATTAATTTCCGTTAAATGCGAACATTTAATTAGCCAAAATAAAAAGAGAAGGATGAAGGAGAAAGTCAAGGAAAGATGATTCCAGCACAAGCACTCTCCCTATTCCGTACTAGGCGGTGGCATTACTGTACTTACAACTGGATCTAATAAGACAAGTTACCTGAAGTAGACTGGAAACCAGGAAGTGCTAATATCTTTCTAATATCAGTTATTGCATTCCATATTTTTCCTCATTCTGCATAAAGTTTGACATTTTATTAGTTTTATTTTTTTCTGTCACCAGTGTAGTGTTTTCGTCCATTTCTCACATGATATCGAAAATTCTTCTTTAACTTCCGGTTCTTCTAATAACTACTGGTACCAATTCGTATGTTTACTAGACCCAACCTTTTTTTATTTTTTTACTATTTTCCTGGAATTTATCGGCCCGTTACGATTTTTCGATGTAGTCGACCGACGGATGGATACAGACCGTGACCAGGTCGATAATCGTTTTTCTCCACCATCGTTACGCTTACGGTAGCCAACTTACTCGACCCTGTTCCCGTTTAAACTCGAAGTGTATTCCCGTTTAAGAAAATTTTCTGTTTCTCGTTTTATCTCGCCAGACCTTGAAATTATATATATATATATAAAATCAATTAAATGTTGAAATAAAACGTTTTTTACGTATAAACCAAAAATTTTCGTGAAAAACAGAAAAATATCGAATGTCTTTAGATCGATACTTCAGATAATAGATTGCATTTTCCTCTAATTCAAGATGGGGAATGTCCCAATCTTTGCCATTTATCCTCTCCTTTTTGTCAGATTAAAAAAATCATTTTTATTCGAGCGGTTATTTTTGACGTTTAACTTCCAAAGACTAATATAACTGATCCTATATCTTCCCAGCGAATCTAAGCTGCACAGTCCCCATTTAGTAATATGCCAAATAGATTTTTAAATGTTAGACAAATATTATCTTTCTGTTTTTCACATCGATGGTTTTGCAACATTGACAATATTCTCCATCTTTGATTTTTATACGAATATTTACAGAAATCATCTTGAAAGAACGATTATATGACGACTTTGAAGTTCGATACTTACTCCATATCATTCAATCCATTAAATCTCATGAATATAATTTAAATACAATGTAGAGATTTCAATGATTAATTTATTCCCTTCCGCTTTCGCTTAAGGATCATAACAGTAAGATGTGAATAGATTTCGGAACAGCTATTTTACTTAGACTGAAATTAATTATAAAATTATGTAGAATCAAATCTTTTTCTGGATATATATATATATATATATATGAAGTAATTTTTAAAGGTTTCATTTAAAATTGATTATTATTAAAGTTAGATTATGTTAGTTGAGCTGCCATATCATACTGGGGATACTCTGTATCTGGTGCAGCCATTTTTACATCCTATTCATCGATGATCCTACTACAGGCTGGCCAACATCCATGGTGAGATCAACTGAAAAATTGAAGGATGGTTCAACGAGTAGGGTCCAGATCTCTTCTGAAAAACTGGAAGTATGGGCCTTGGAATCGTCCAAGGTGTTAAGCAAATGCCTTATCATTTGGCCATGTGACCAAATGATAAGGCATTATTATTACAGTATATAGTAATTTGTTAATGGCCAAATTATTATTAAATGCATAATGGGTTCTTCTGAGTATGCCATGTTAATAAAGATGATAAAAAAATGAATACAATATTCAATTATACGTAATAATGACAATGAATAGTTTAAACAGGAAAGATTAGTTCCTGTTTATGTAGTATTCATCACACTGCCTACGAATATGACTAATTACTGCAGTATATAAATTGACTAATATATAAGTTTCTATACGACAGGGATAGATGAGCCATCTCTCCAAACTACGCAAATATTTATGGTTGCTTGGTTGCTGTATCTTTTTTCTCAACAAATGATATTTTTCAATCTGTTGATTATTATATTTGAGCAAATTGAAGTCGTGCCATAGGCTACTTACGTCAAAAAAGGGCAGATTATTCAGAATGACAATCGACAGCACGGCCTCAGAGAGCAAATATTTTTCAAAGGATGCGACCTGGATTCGAGTTCAAATCTTCTGGATGGAAAGCCATATTATTTTCAGATAGACAATATAATGCAATAAAATCAGATTAAGTGATTTGTTGAATTTCGGTGGGCCAAAATGGATATTATTATATTCGCCATTTTGAATTAAAAAGCAATCATCAGATTCCTAAGCAGTAACCTCAAAACTCCATATATTGGTTTTCCTCAAAATAGCGCTAACATTAAAAATTGTCAAATTTGGAGGCTCCCATTTTTATGATCTTCTTTTGAGTATAAATTTTTTCAATCGATATTTGAAGGGCTATTTTTCTCAGCAAGACACATTCAAATGGTCGAGAAATAACGATTTTTAAGCCATAAAATAAATATTGGAGATTTAGTTTCCCGCTTTGGAATAGGATTTCAGGTTTCTATGTTTTTCCCACTTTTCCCAACCAATTCAGTGGTCCCTCTATAACATCTTCAAATTTCAAAATTTCCCCTTTCTAGGTTATAGGGTAAATATTAAATTCATGCAGACAGATATCCATACATGGCCCGTAAACGTTTTATGCATATCATGATATATATAGGGGAAAGTCTCCTAAATTGTACCGAATTTAACAAATTGCATTATATTTTTTAAATAAGACGCAAAGAAAAAATATAAAGGTGTCGACAGCTTGAAGTACTGCCTGTTCA
>WUQG02424559.1:0-14872 GCA_011317285.2 Androctonus mauritanicus | reverse complement strand
CTTGAGTGATGCAAGCTAAATATATATTTTATATTAATAAACACATTTAAATTTTTGACATTTAATTCAATAGTTGCATCTTTCCTTTCTATCTTGGACCCCTGTGGGCCACTGACTCATGCTCAAAAAGCTAAAAAACCCCAAAATTTACACTTAATTAAAAAATTTAAAAGACAACTTTTGAATTTTTCAAGTTTAGAATATCATAGTTCATCAACCTAGTGGCTTCACTTTGGGGATACCCAATGTTTTCAAACATATATTAAAAATTATATTTTTCCAATTTTACAACTTTAAGCTCTTTTTAACATGTTTACAATCAAGCCCATTTTAAACATGTGAACTATTTACATAAACAGACCATGCTCAATTTTAAACATGTGAATCCCTTATGAATTCTTAAATTCATGCTTTCTAATGACTAAACATTTTATATAATATTGAGGGAGAAGGGGATGACATTAATGCTGGGAACACCATTGCATTAACCCAATTTTTAATTGAATAAGATGAAAAATTTATCTTAACATTAACTGATAATTTTTTTCTTTTTTATAAATTATTATATATAAATCTTTTTCTATAAGTAATATTTATTGCAATTGTTAAAGAGGATTAGTCAATATTCTAAAAGAAAAATTATTATTTATCTTAAATTAAGTATTAAATTGTAATTAAATTAAATTCACTAATACATAACATATTTCTGAAACAAATTTTCAAATACAGTATTATTTAATAATTGATTGTATTAAAAAATATCAAATCTTTTTCTCCTATAATATCTTATACTGCATATGTTATACAAATTTCTTAAATATAAATTACTCTATAAAATGTGAAATTTACTATTACTATTTGAGAGAAAATGTAAAAAAAAATATTGAAAAAGATTAAAAAATATGGGTGGTTCAAAAAACAGCATTTTTATTCATGACTTAAAATCAATAGAATATGGAATATTCAAACAATTTAAATTATAAATTATTTGTTTTGTATACTAAGATAATGCAAAAATAATATAATAAATAAATGAATAAAAATAAAAGAAATTTAATAATAAATAATAAATAAAGGAAAGAATTAATCAACTTAAAATATAAATATTAATATTATATAGCAAATTGAGTATAATTAATTAAGTGCATAAAGATATCTTCAATAGTGAAAGTACCTTTAGAATTTCTTATATTAATGACAACATTACTAAATTGGTTACTGAATATATGTCATATCTCCTTTAAATAATCTTAACTGTCTATACTAGCAATTTTCAACCATTTTCAATTCATGGCATAATAAACAAAGTGCTATAATTGCAAAGGTACATTATCAGTATTTTTGAGAGAGACTTTTATTGTTAAAAAATTAAATATTAAAATTTTATTTAGAAGTTTAATAATTAAAATTTTAATTATTTTGTTGTTTAAAAAAATAATTAATTTCACTATAATACTTTTTTTTTTAATCAAACTATTGTTGTTTTCATTCTTATCAGCATTTTATGAAAAATATATAGTATTTCTAAAATTTACTTCAATGATTTTCTTTATTTCTCAATTTTTTCTTATTTAATTTTGATCTTCCTCAAATTCTCATAGCACATTATGGATTCTTTGTATCATTCTACTGTGCACAATACATCAGATGAAAATTGTTGTTCTACATTTCTAATAATTCAAGGTTATTTCCATATACTGATGTAATCAGTATTGTAAGCAGTATCACAAAAAAAAGCTGTAATGTTTTGTTGTATTGTATGTCATAGTTACCCAAGTTTGACATTGAACTGTGTGTGTGTGTGTGTGTGTGTGTGTGTGTGTGTGTGTGTGTGTGTGTGATAATGATAATATGAAGTAGAGAACTTCTTATTGTCTATAATATATAAATAAACTATAAAAGTCAGGGATTTCTATGTCAAAGGAAATCTAACATCATGTATGCCATGTTTAAATAACAGAAATTTTATTACTGTTTATTGTCATGTGTAATCACATGACAATAAATGTAAAAAGAAATGCTGCAGATGGTAAAGCAATCCTATATCATTTACTAGCTTGATTAGTCCTAATTGTATGGTTTATTTGGAAACTATGTTGAAAAAATATTTTAGTGCTACATTATTTCTTCTGATTGATTATCATAACTTTATCATTTTTGCCATGAAACAGTATTAATAAATATACAATATATGAGGTATATTATATTTAGTGAAAATAATTTGTATAGGATTATGAGTATAGAACAGATTAGATTAATAGAGAGCTAATATCAACCATAATAAATATAGAAAAATATCAGAACAAAAATTTTTTATTTATTTTGTTAATACTATTGCATTTAATATTTATTAACAAAATTTAACAAGTATATATATATATATATAATAGTCTTAAAATCATTTAATAATAACTGTGAAAAACTAAGCACTTCACAGCAGAGTCGAGTTAGGCATTAACTTTTATTAAACACGAATGTTTTCGATATTATATACCATGCGGTATATAACATCGAAAACGTTCACGTTTAATAAAAGTTAATGCCTAACTCGTCTCTGCTGTCAAGTGCTTAGTTTTTCACAATTATTACTTAAATACCAAAGCAGAGTTAATACTATAATTTAATAAACTTAAATTTATTTTTGATAGTACTAATTATAAAAATTATTTCAGCTTCCTCATGATTTGCAAGAAAAAGTTAAGAAACATTTAACTCCACGTACCAAACGAGACATGCCATCCTCTCAAAGTACTGAGATACGTACTATTAGAGTTCCAATACCAACTTTGCCTTCCACAGCAATGGTATATTCAGTAAGTGATGTGGCAACATGTTCAGTTAATTCTCAAGAAGATAACATAAATGGTTCTGATGGTGTAACACCAGATTATGTTTCTGCAGCAATTATGGCTAAAGTTTTAGAGGAACGTGCTAAAGAAAGAACTTCACGTAGACAGTATAAATGTCAGTTATGTCAAAGATGTAAATATCCATCTGATTTAAAAGATAAATCTACGCAAACAAAACTATTGGCAAAATCATTCAGTCTTTGTAAGTGTGTTGATGGCTTTTATCATTCACAAGGAAGATCTAATTGTTTCTCTAATTGGGAGATACCAAGTTATCAAATTCGATCTGTCCCGTCCATGAGTGTAGAAACTGAAATTTAATACCAATATCACTTCAAAAAATATTTAATCTTATTCATGCACTTTATCAGTGCTTTTGTGATGTTGAGCTTTCATGTTTTGTTTTGCTAATCACAATATCACAAACTGTTTTTATAATTCAGTTAATAATGGACATTATGTTTATGAAATAATCTCAGGTAAGTTATTGATTAATATTGAATTTTCATTTGATTAATCTAATTATAAAATTAATTATATTTTATAATTTCATTTTAATTTTATTTTAAATAAAATCATTTTTATTTAAAAATATGTTTGTTTTTGTTTGTTTGTATATATGTGCTTTTGTTTGATTGTGTCTTTGGCAGTCATAATCTTTCATAAAATAAAGCCAGAACTTTGAAAATTTGCCAACTGTTTACATTAATCATAGGAATTACATTGACAAATATAATCAAAATTTGGCAATAAGTTGAAAATATTGGTTGAACATACATAAAAAAATGATAATTTTCTCAGATTTTTATTTCAGTTTGCAAGTTGTTGGAATTGGAATTCATTAGGAAAAGTTTAAGAGGGTCCATCTCAATTTGATCAAAAATTTTAGGGTGGGGCAAATAAAGATAGTCCCATAGTTACTAACTTAATGCATTCATAAGTTTTGTTTGTATTTGAAATTTAATCTTATACTAATCCAGTATATATTGTATATATTATATTATGTGATATATATTATTAATGAGACCAATTAGAAGTTTCTAATTTCAGAGATTTGAAAATAAATATCTGATTATAACAAGGATTTTTGGTAGAAAATTTACCATCTTGAAACACTGTATTATTGCATTAAAAATTTGTGTAGATTTACATTACATTTTTTGATAGACCATTTTGCAATTATAATATTTTAAAATTCTTGTAAAATTTTTAAATTTTTCTAAAACTTGAAAATAAAATGTTGTATTTACATATATAAAAGTTTGTAACTTATATATGTTTTGTGACTAGCAGAATGCATTTATTTATGATTTCAGTATTCTATGAAAAAATCATTTTAAAGATTTTTTTTATACTGATTTCTGTCCAACTTAATATTTAAAATGACAGTTTCCCACGGAGTCCATAAGGGCTTAAATTTTTTCAAATATCATTATTTGTAAATCTTTATTAAAAAACTACCGGTAGCTGTTTCATTAATAGTATAAATGGCTGATTTTCCATCAGAATTTATTTTCGTATAAAAATTTCATCATGAACTCCTGTCCTTATAAATAATTTATATAAATATTTATTATGCAGTTCATATTTTATATGGAACTTGTTCTTGAAAACATCCACTAACTTTCATCATAATTTCATGTCCTCTAAGAGAGTCTTACAAGCCATAAAAAATTGCACTGCTCACTTTTGGAAATTCTAAATTAATTAGTATAAAGAGAAAAACAAACAGAAGAAAAATAAATTTTTTTTATCTGTGCATCTATTACATATTTATGATAAATATGTAATAGATGCACAGATTTTATTAGATTCCAACAACTGCAGTAAAAAATGAATTTCTGTGTTCATGTACTAATGCAAGTAAAACTTTGCATGAAAAATGTAAGAATTGTAAACTGAATACAAAAATATTTAATGATCTGATCATATTCTTGTATAATCAGAAATCTCTAGATTAATGCCTTAATATCATTTATTTATTAAATTACAAAGCCAATTGAATAAATTGTATTTAAAGATATATATTAATTGT
Organism: Androctonus mauritanicus; assembly: GCA_011317285.2. Taxonomy (NCBI): domain Eukaryota; kingdom Metazoa; phylum Arthropoda; class Arachnida; order Scorpiones; family Buthidae; genus Androctonus; species Androctonus mauritanicus. The sequence continues at coordinate 9,988 of WUQG02424559.1, read as the reverse complement.
ATTACACAAATTAAAACCCTTCTCTGATTGATTTAAAGTTCAAAATTTATTTCCAAAACATCTGAGTTAATTTTGAAGTTTGGAAATCATCAAACCGTATATCCTTTTCAAATATTGTTAATAGTATTTGTTTACAACTAATTGGAACTACCTAGCTTATATGATACAACTATCAAATTCATAAGACTGAAAATTTGCTCATTAGCTAGTAGGCAGCAATGGATTTAAATAATTATATTAGGATATATATATTTTTGTAAACCTAATCACTTTCTCTACAAAAATAAATAAAATTACTTACAAAAAGTTATGAACAAAGATTTACTGTATATATATATAAAAATTATATATACAATATTTGCTATTAAAAATGATTATGCAATTTTAAATTCCTATTGTTTGCACCCTTAAACAATTTTTTAGATTTTGCTATGCTTAGATATGTCTTTATTGATAGAAATTAATATTTCTCTCATAAGCAAAAACTCATTAAATAGTTGCTTGTAGAAAAAGAATGATTTTATTGCTATAATAAAATTAATTTAGAATTTCATCTGTCAGTTATGCTGATATCAAATATATTTAAATATTGATACCAGCTTAGCTGACAAAATTTAAAGATTTGTTGATTATTTCTCTTATTAACTGATTATACAGTAGACTCCCAATTCACTGAGGTAATTGGGAAATTAATTCTCTTGAATAATCTGTAAAATACTTAAAAATTGGAATTACAGATAATAACCATTTAACATTAAAAAATAAATAAATTGCATGCATACATATATTTAAATATTCTAGTATTTATTGAAAAAAAACAAGAAATTTATGTATTTGCATCAAGAAACTATTGCAATATTTGTATTTTTTTAATTTGACATTGTCAATTAATTTTGATTGTCAATATTTTAATATATAATAAAGAAATTAATCTAGGCATTATCTTAGATGCAGTATTATAATATTGTATTTAAGATAAAATATTGATAATTAAACATCACTTCCAGATTGCAGATTAATCCCAGATAGGCATCAATTATAAAAAGATAAGACATATTTAAACATCTCTCTTATTCTTTCTGTATCCAAATCAAAAGTAAAACAGTAATTGAAGCAATATTTATCCAGTAAACATTTTTTAAATTACAGTTATATAATGCCTTATTTATGATTATTTGATTAAAGAAAAATTTTTTTAAATATAACTCATCTAATCTGATCAAGCATGGTATATGACATATACTATGCTTATACAGTTATATAAGACAATTTCTTTTGCAAAATTTAATACATACTTAATTAGAAATGTTTATCAATATTAACATGCTCTATATCTTTTTTAAACAGATCTGTCAGATTTATTTAGAAGCTAAATCAATTGATTATTTTGTTCTTGTTGTTGTATGAGGACAGATAATACCAATGATCTTGCTATCGAATATAGGGATGTGTTGGAGAGAAAAGAAAACACATGTTAACTGTAAGAAATGATATTTTATTTTTTTTAACAAGAACAACAGAATTCCACTGCACTAAAGAAGGAGGTAATTTACATAAATACATGTGAGGGGTTGACTTGCTAGTTGGAATGTGGGATGTTCCAACAGTTTTTTTATACAGTTTTACTTCAATATACTATACATGCTCTTCTGATTAAGTATACATTGAGTTTTGTGACTAAAATTCTTGACATATATTTCATTGTTAATGAAAGAAATGTTTGATAAAAGTGTTTTATTTAATGTTTTCATTCTTGAACATTGATGCTTTTATAAAAAATACATCTCTCATCTTTATTATACTTATCATATCTTTTGTCTTAACTGTTCTGTTTAGAGTATTTTTTTATAACTTTGATGCTGTTTCAGTTTGCTTAAATTATTTTATATATGATAAGAGTTTGTTTTTCAGTTATTTTTTTATTATGCAAGCTTACTTGATTATAAAAAATATTAATAATTTTTATGAATCAAACTGTTTTAATTAATTTAATTAGATACAAAAAAATGTTTTTTAATTACTATATATACTCATGTATAAGCCAACTCCCAACTTTCAAGTATTAGAACAATATGATATTCATTGAAATAAATAGAAAATTTCTTTTTTAATTTTTAAAATTTCAAAACCCAATTTACTATTGCATTAAATAAGGCTACTTAGATAAAATGCCAGACCTTCAGTATTAAAATGTTGAAATGCAATACAGCTAGCCCTCGGTTTACGCCGCAGTTCCGTTCCTACAGAAGACGGTGCAAATTGAATTGGTTTAAAATGAACCCATATTTACAGTGAAGTATAGGGTTAGATTCTACATAAGTGAAAAATAAGCAAATAATTTTGTTTATTAATACAATATAATACAAAATGCACTGCATTATAAATTTAATTTTTTAAATGTATTATATGATAAAATAAAATGAAATGTTTTTATTAAAAAATCTTAAAGAAAAACAAATGAAATTCAAAAGTTTCGGATCTCTTACATTTTTTAGAAATATTAATTTAATGTAAATGTATACATACCAAATGATATTAAACAGAAAAAATAAATATATTCAATAAAAGACTTTGTTTTAACGAATGCACAATGTTGCGGCTCAGTAAAGATATCAACACTGAAACGAAAATCAGTCTAGCATAGGGAAAATCACTGCGAGACAGTGAGTTGAGCAGCAGCATTATTGTGAATCGGCGTAAATTGAGCCAGTATAAACCGAGGGCTAACTGTACAAAGAAAGTCCTGGATGGAGAATAGGATATAATTGTGACCCAATACATCTAGTTGCATTTCTCTATAATATGTTCTATTGAAATATTTATTTGGCAGAAAATATCAAAGAAATATTAAAATTTTTCATCATTTCCAAATCTGAACAAAAATATTTAACAAAGTTTAAATAATAAAAAATCATAATCAAAACATGCGACAAAAATTTTGCTGCAGATGACAAGAGTGGAAAGCCAACTATAACATACATGATCATTTGAAGCACAAATCTAATGTCTGAAATTAGTTACAAAATAATCATCAGAACTCTCTGAAAATGTAAACATTGTTGATCAAAAGTATTAGAGATTGCAATATTTCCATTTAATATTAACTCATGATACATATTAGTGGCAGCTATGTTTACTCTTTAAAAAAGACAAACACATTCCTGATCTTATTTGTGAAGTGTATGATAAATTAATATTTTTGAATGTAATTAAATATAAACATTTACATACATCTGCATATTTTTAATAATATAATCAAGTAAGATTGGATCTGAAAAACATTTTTCAGATCCAACCTTTATCAAAAAATATGCAACTAGTACAAAAAGGACATAATGTGACCTCTTTGCACTATTTTTTATTTTGTATTTGTGTAGTATCCAATATTTAAATATCTATAGAACTATTAATTTATGTACAATCATATATATCCATATATTTTTTTTATAAAAAAAAGACTAAAGAATTGGTAAGAATGATCTTTGTAGGAATAAATATAACAATTCATATGGCTGGCACATACAAAAATAATTCATTTTTTATTACAGTTTTGGTGTTTTGGATGTTGTGATATATGATATTGTTAATAAGAAAGTAAAACTGAAATTCCTTTTCTAATCTACATAGCAAAGGTGCAACTGATTCAGCAAATCTTACATCTTGTGAAAAATTTTCCAATTTTTGATTATCCTATGTATAAGCCAATCCCTTCAAAAAAAATTTTCACAAATTTTTTGGCCACCCAAGGCCAAAAAATTTGTGGCCGTGGGTGGCCAAAATATTTCTTGGCTTACACCCAAGTATATATGGTTTGTAATATATAAATTATGTTTTAAAATTTTAATCAATCATATAAAAATAAATTTAAAAATCATTAGAGATAAATTTAAAATTCTAAACATTGAATTATAAACTTTTTATAATTGATTCATATTTTAATATATTTCTAATTTGAATTTTTAAATGTATTGAATTATATTTTTTAATTGCATGATTACATGATAAGAAGCCTCAGTATGAAATTATATTTAATTATATTTAAATTATTTTTCAGGTGCAGCTGTTAAAATGTTTCAATACTGTTTATGTTTATATAATGTTTCATAGGTGGCAAATCAACAGATATACACAAATGTAATCATCAAAACAAATATCATATAATCTATTTTAAGAAAATAGAAGTTAATATTAACCAAAATAATTATATTTAAAAGGATAAATAAATGTAAATATTAACATTTGCATTAATATGATAATCACCAATCTTCAGTGCCAGTACATCAGATTAACATGTACACAACGAATTTCTGTGATCTTATTATTATATATTTTATGATATACTATATTTATAAGCATAATCAAGTTATTTAAATTGTAAGGATTTTATATTTCTTAATTAACAATTTATGATTTTAATTAAAATCTTTAAAATGATGCATCATTTATGATGATACATTATATACAATATCTGTTTGACTAGAGACAAAATGTTTGAAATGATGCATATCATTGAGAATTAGTATTGTCCAATAAATATCAGCACTTCATTAATATAAAAAAGTACAATTCAATCTAAGTACAATTCAATAAATACCTGATATTTATATATAGAAAATATGAATGTTTTATTGATTTTTTATAAGTATGATAAATACTTATGAATTATTGTAATATTGTAACTATAATGAAATAATATGTAATAATTGTAACTAAAGAGAATGTGATTTTAAATTATATAATGATTTAATTATTATATAATTAAACCAATTAAGTATTATTAAGTAATTTTAATAATAGTTTCAAAATTATTATATTTCAATCAGTGCCATAGCAAAGGTGGCACTAAAAATGCTCTCTCACCAGTTGTCAAATTCAAGATGGTGCTGATATGCAAAAAATAAACATTGATTTATATTTTATAATTTGGAATGAAATTATATCTATAAGATAATGTTATTAAAACTTTAAATATTAAAAAATGCAGGAATGCTAAACTTATCTTTGCTACGGACAATTCAGTTGTTACTATGGCACTGATTATAATTTTGAAATGATTGATATAAAATCTTGATTTTTTTTAATTTTTATTTTAATACAAGTGTTCCTCTAATTATTAAAATTTAATTAAAATTTTTGAAAAATTTAAAATTTTAAAAATTATGAGGATGAAATGATCTAGCAACAAACATATCAAAAATCTACATATTTATTTAATGTGTTAGGACAGTATTTCAAGATATTGGACTGCTTTTTAAAGATCATTTCTTTATTATCAGACATTTTTCAGTATTATCAATAGAGATATCTTAAAATCTAAAAATCATTTATTCACCATGTTAGAAAGTGTTTAGAAGTCAAAAGTCACCAGTTTGAGTATTTACTGTAATATGAAAATATTTAAATAAATTGTTTAAGTTATTTCTCTATGGATCCAAACCATTGCACTAGCCTATATATTATACAATATAATATATACTGAAATTTATGGATTTAAACATTTTTCTTGTTGCAAAATTTTCTATTTACAAAAAATTTCAGGTTATAATTGTAATAAGAGGAACATTTGTATGTGATGTTTTAGTATATTAAATAATTTTAAGTTCTACATCTCAATTTAAAAGTATTTTACAGATGCAAATGCAAAACAGAAAATGAAAGAAATTAAATAAATATATATCTTAGAAAATTTGAAGCAATATGTTCATCTAACAGATATCAAAATATTTGAAAGTCTGTTTTAAACATAGCTATTCATGAATTTTCAAGAGAGAGATTGATTTACAACTTAATTATTAACCTATGTAATATTAAGAATGAATCTATTCTCAAAGAAATAATTAAATATTTAATATTTTGATATTAATTTTTATGACTTACTTCATTTCATTTACTTCGTTCAAAAATGTGAAAAAATTACTGGATAAAATTAAATTTTTTAAAGTATATTGCACAGATAATTTTTCAAACATTAAAATAACTTTCTTAGCACAAATATTTTTATTTCCTCTAAAAAGTCATAATTTACTTGATATCGAAAAAGGTTATTTTGATGTTTGAAGAATAAAATATGAATTTAAAGACTCTCACAGTAAAATTTTTTTAATTTTTCTACTTTTTTGCATAAATATAGTATATTATTATATACAAATATAGGTTATATATATATAAATTATTATTGTCTAATAAACAGTAGTTTTTTATTTATTAGACTAATCATAATTAGGATAATATTTATTTAATGAAAATAAATAAATGAAATACTGTATATTCCCACTTTTCTTAAGAAATATTTGATATATCATAATTAAAGATTTGTGTTTGCATTTGCATAGATTCTACATTTTATAAATAGTTTATTATGATTTTTGCTTTTTATCAATTTTTTAAACATAATCCTGGTAAAAAGTTAAATGTGATTTTATTTTTAAGATTTATTGATTTATCATATTCTTTTTTTAATAATTTTTAATGATATTGCTAGTCATCATCTGCCCAGAAATCATGTGATATAGGATTCTTTTTAGTAACTATTTGTAACACAGATAAAGATGTGTAGCATTTGATAAATCAATTATCTAATTATTTTGTTTTTGATATGTATATAAAAATTATATGGTAAAACATAATTTATATATAAAAATAATTTAAAATTTTTCATAAACTTGATTCTTTGTGAAACAATGTATAAAATACAAAATTCACTTAAATTTAAAACCAACAATGTTTTAATAAATGTCTTCCAACTTTCAAATGTCTGAAAACTTACTGAGGATGAATTATCATTTGAATATGCTTTAGGCTTAGTTAAAATGTTATTGGTTTTAATTTAAGTGAGTTTTGTATTTTAATTTAAAATCTTCTGATTTACTCTAAATTCATTCTGGTTTTTTAAAACTGTAGAAATTGTTTGAATTCTTTCTTCATTAGAATAATTCTTATAAAGGCCATAAAAATGATACTTATAGTATAATAATAATAATATTTAAATATAAAAAATATGTTTAATATTTTTTCATAGTTGAAATTATTTATATTCATAATATAGTTTCATTCTTAATCATTTTCATATAATTTTACCCTATTACTACTGTTTAAAATTCTTATGTTTGAAAGAATATTGGCAATAAAAATGATAATCATTTTCATCCCTATAAAGTTGAATAACTATATTTTCATAATAGCAAATTAATATATTTTTCTTTTTTTAATAACAGATTAACATTTTTTTTTAAATATTTTTATAAATGCTTTTTATTAAAATATTATTTATTTTTTGTTTTCTAAAAATCTTGTCTTTAGTAATTTTATTTTGTATTATTTAAAAGTAGTGTAAGGGCTTCCACATTTTCTCAATCTTTTAAGGATTATATAGTATCTTATAAAAATAATGTGAATAATTAAATATATGACTACATATGATGATATTTAAATTTGCTAATTTATAAGTACTAGCATTTATACATATGTATCTCAGGTAATTTTGGGAGAATTTTTAATTTAAACCATTGAAACCATTTATAAATATTTTTTATTCAAAGTTATATATTTTAATGCTATATATATATGGAATAATTTTATTTTTTAATGCAAACTGAATATATATTAGCTTAAATTCATAAACAGTAATTTATAAAATATTCATATTATTATAAAATGTGTTTCATTGACAGTTTGCAGAGAGATTTTAGTGAAAAAAACTTAAAATTTATTTGATATTTTTAATCAAAAATATTTGTAAATAAATAGAAATATTATTAATAAAATTGCCATATAAACAATTTCATTTTTAAAAGATAAAAATGTAGAAAATTTCTACCTCAACAGTTTCTTGTTTATTAATAATGTTAAATATGCTAATTTACATTGACATTCTTTTTATGTAATCGAGTTTTAACAATTTAAATAATTTTTTAGGATTTATAAAGCAAACAAAATAAGCACAAAAGTAGGATTTAGCTTAAAAAATTACCAATTTTAAAAATTAAACTGTTTTTTATTTTTGTTTGTTTTATAAACTTGGAAATTTTAACAGAGTAATTTTGAAAAATGTTTTGAAGAATATTTTTTAATTCAGTAAAATAGATAAAAAGGAATATAGGAGATAATTTGCCTGAAAACTTTGATCTATAAAATTTAATAAGTGCAATGAATTAACACAGATAAAGTAAAATCCAAATGAATTAAGTTATTATTTTATTTAGAACAGGTAATGTATTCTTTGAATAATTTTGTTTAATCCATTAATAAAAATGGAAAAAATAAATATAAAATTTAAGTTGGTATTAAATACCAAGTTTTAACTTTTATTATTCAGTTTCAGTTTACTGAATATTAGTATAATTTATTGAATCACAAAAAATTCAATTTTGATGTGATTTAGTAACCATAGAAAAATAAATGCTTTAAATTCTAAAATAGTTTTAATGTAATAAGGATAATTTTGTTTACAGATCTTTTAGCCTTATAAGTTTGATCAAAACTATGTTAATATTATTTTCTAATTAAAAGTATGTTGAAATTATTTTATCAATGAAATTCACCAAATTTTATGCCATTTGTTATTTTCTCTAGAAATTTCACATAGTTTGAATTAAATATTTTAGAATGTTTATTTGAAAATTCAATAAATGATTACATTACAGAAAATAATAGTTTAATAGCTATATCAATAGTTATTATTTTTTTTACATTCCAACTGTGAAGATTGCATCAACCAGAATAAGTTGAAATTAATCTATAACATACTATAATTTCAAATACAGTCAATCGATTTGCATATTTATTTGGTATAGTTTTGAGGAATTTTGTAAACCATATTTTAACAAATAGTCTTAAATCTTATTCTCAGAACTGTAAGTCAAAACTTTTGATTTCTTTATCACATTATATTAGCATTAGACAAATCTTAGGATTTATATATGAATTAATAGATATTTAAAGTACAGTGGCATATACAGAGGGGGCGAAGAGAGCAGTCTGTCCCAGGCATCAAGCTGAATGGGGGGCCAAGAACATGGAATATCATTACTATTTACCAGATCTTTATATAAAAATTTTTGTATCATTTTCAGTTCTTAAAAATTATTTAAGAATGTAAAATAAAATATGTATTGAAAATTAAAACATGTGTGCTTTTTTGGAGAGGGAGAGGGGACAAAAAAATTGCCATTCTGGATTAATTGTGAGTATGCCAGTGGATAGTAATTAGTAGTAGTAAATGGCATGGACGAGGCCACATAACAAGATATAACTGATGGACAAATAGAATTACAGATTGGCAACCAACGCAAGAGAAAAAGATGTCCAAAGACATCCTGGCAAGCAACATAAATGAAGAAGAGATGATATAAGAAAAGTAAATGATTCTCAATGAATACAGATTGCACAAGATAAGTACACATGGAAACAAAAGAAGATGGCATATATATTCAGCAGTAGATGAAACAGAAATGCTGATAATGATGATTCTTGAATATTTATAAAATGACTGAGGAGAATTTTTATTTATCTAATTTAATAAGATCTATTTTTATATACTGTAATTGTTATTTAGAAACTAGACTAAATTTATTTTTTTTATTTTTCCATTTAAATGAGCTCAGTCTGAGGCACTATATTCTCATTATACTCTGAGAATGCATATTCATTAATATATCAGTCATTATACATTAATTAATATATTAATGAAACTGACTAAGGTTAATGATGTTAAATAAATTCTATGCAGCGGTACCTTGACTTATGAGTTTAATTCATTCCATGACGGAACTCGTAACTCGAATCACTTGTATGTCAAATCAATTTTCCCATTGAGATGAATTGAAATGCCATTAATCCATTCCGAACCTCCAAAAATACCACATTTTTTTGTTATATGTTTTAAATAAGAAAAAATGTAATTATAAATAACAAATACTGTATAAAAACACAATACAATAGAATATACTGCAAGAAACTGGTTTTATTATGTATAATATACAGCATTTAC
>WUQG02424558.1:0-38812 GCA_011317285.2 Androctonus mauritanicus | reverse complement strand
TATTTTTAAATTTCTAGTTTAATAATTTTGTTTAATTCTAAATATCATATAATATATACCATGAGTTTTTCTGGAAACCGAACACTTTGATTTTTGGCATCGAGCCAAAAATCAAAGTGTTCCAGAAAAACTCACGGTATATATTATATGATATTTAGAATTAAACAAAATTATTAAACTAGAAATTTAAAAATAAACAATGATGAATGTTAAAAAATTGTTCAGTGCTCCTTGTATAATGTAAGTTTGTGTGGTAGTAATCTGACCTGCATTAAGACATCCACCTTATAATTTGACTGCTATATTTATTCTCTAATTTAACAATTCTCTGATATTCTAAAAACATCAGAGAATCATTGAATGCAGTATAATCATATAGCTATGTTTAATATGATAAATATATCTATGCGTTTGATATTTTTAATAATCAAAGGAAATCAATGTGAAACAGTGTGAATAGCTAATAACAATCTTTGTGTATTTTATTTACGTTATATATTTACATCAAAGTGATCACATAAATCAGAATTTCTGAAAAAAATTTAAATTTTCTTGAAAGATATATAACTTTCAAAATATTTTATCATTTGAGTTATTAATATAAATTCAAATTTTTATTATTTTATCATAATTTTAATAACTAGAGATTGCTCACTCCTATATTGGTAATGTAGGAGTAGAAATCTGGAAAAATTTTTCTAGACTTAATATAGGAAATCATTACATGGTAGCCATTATTAGATTTTCAGTGCCACCTAAAGATTTTGTCTTTTTAGAGGATCTACAATTTTAATTTTTATTCCTTAATTTTTAAATTAATAATTACAAAAAAATTTTAGCAATATATAATGATGATAGTTCTGGTTTAATTTTTTAAATTTTGATTTTGTTACTGTTGAAAAGTGATAAGTTAGCAAAGTGAGAGGACATCAGTTATGTATTACATTTTTCTCAATCACAAGGGATGGGGAATAGGAAAGACCTGTGGTGTATTTAAATCCATGATATAAATGACAGTGTTAATTTGGGGAGCATTCTAATTCGAATTTTTTTTTGTATATATATATATAGTAAAATTTTCATTGTATTTTTTTCTATATTTTGTTTTTATATTGAATGTTTTTAAAATAATGTTTAAACTCATATATGCTCCATATTATTACTAAACTGCTTTATTATTATTACTATAACTAAAATTCTACTTCAAGCACTAAAAAGCATATTAATAAAAGTATGATATATTTTTATTAATATATTTCGTTAAATGAATTTTAGTCGTACTACGTCTGCTTTTTAGTGCTTGAAGTAGAATTTTACTCATATATGCTTTTACAGTCTTTCATTTCAGTAATCAAATTTGAAATTTTTATGAATATGAATTGAGTTTTGGGGAAAACCATGCTACTGTTTGAATTTCACCTATGAGAAGAAATATGCTTTTATTAATAATGGCTCTTCATGAATTATTTCCATAATATAGTGGATATAGTGGACTCTCGATTTTACGAGCTTGTATGATCTTCAAAAAGTTCGTAAAATCGAAAGTTCGTAAATGGGAATTGGCATTAATTAACATTAAAGACTTTTTGGCACCAATTAAATAGTTCGTAAATTAAAGGTTCGGAAAAACGCGAATCCACTGTAGAAGTTCCCTATATCACAAATTTGCTATTGAATTGTGTTGGAAGTGCTTTCTCCTGTTTATAAGATAAGCAGAGAAATTAAAGATGAAAATTTTATTAAAGTATCTGCTTATAAATCTAAAATTTAGTTTATGACAAAATTGATAGTTATATTTTTCAATTATGATGAATTGCAGATAATATAAAAATTCATATGAAATTTTAATATATTAAAAAGAATTAAAAATAGAAAAATATTTGTTTCAGCCTGCCCAGCCAAGAGGAGCTCACTTTGTATCAACAAAGGACAACAAGCCACAGTTATTGGAGCCTATACCATATGAATTTATTGCATAATGTAATAGTGTGAGAAAATAAAATAATACCATTTGATTTGATTTGTATGATTTAGAATTTTATACATATGAAGATCAAAGCATTTAAGAAATATTTTTATTAATATATTTCGTTAAATGAATTAAAAATTAATTCCTTCTGTTATAATCAAAAATTTTTATAAAGCTAAAAATTGTCTCTAGTACTATAAAAATTGGACAAATTCAATTTTTTTACATATTTTAATAGGAAATAAGTCCGTACGTTTGTTTACTAACATAAGTAATTTGAGATTTAGTATTACGAAAATTTTGTAGCTTAAATATGCAGTGTGTTCGTAATTTATAATAAATATTGCGTCAATGGTATCGTGTTATTTTTGAGGTTCTGAAATAAATGCAAAATTATTTTTTTAATGGAAACTTCATATAATACTTGAGTAACATGGTAAATATAGTAGATATTTATGAAACATTTCTGCTAGCCTAAATCAAAACATCAATAATAAAAATATTTTTGAATTTTTGATATCAAAAAGTGACGTTGCCAGATGGTCGCATAGCAAAGTGCGTACTTACTATTAGGGACGGTTCAATTCCGGGTCTTCCAGTTTTTTCAAGAGTCGTTCAGTGTATTGCATCATTATTGGCTAGTCCTTTCAGGTTTTACGATGTTTTCCGCTCAGAATATTAAGTGGCGGGCATTCATTGCGTACCCTTCTAGTGGGATCAGCCGTCAGGGTATGGTATTCAATGAGACTGGCCCGATCATCTGAAAAAAGGAGTTCGGAATTGAACCCGGGGAGAACTACTAGAACGCACTATCACCCGCCGGACGGTGTTGGCTAGTGTATATAGTGGTTTCTAAAATAAGCCAATGCCGAAATATCCCTTATGTAATTCAGCAGTATGATCCAAATCAACCTAACCCCTTTGTATTCTCGAGTGGAAGAGAATTCAACTGTAGCTTTGATTTTTCAGTAAAACAAAAATAGCTTTGAATATGGTATATATGCTCAATTACCCGGATGTTAGAACTAGAACACCGGGCCTATTCTAGAGGACTCGGATTCGAATTTCGGGTCCATTCCTTGAAAATGTTTTTTCATGGGGTCCGCCCGCCCCGTCGATCCCCGTCTTCACAATCCAGCTGACGATTCCGCAGGGGTGGCCAGCCTGTGGAAAGGCTTGTTTCGCCTTCCACTTGACGCCACTTTCCGTTCTGGAAGAACGCTATCTATTGACAAAAAAATTCCGTATGGCAGAACATTAAGACCAGGACTGTCCAACCCACGGGCCGCATGCGGCCCATCATAAAATTATAAACTTCCTTAAAACATTGAAATTTTTACGTACTTATTTTTTTATTTTTTTGAAATTCGTCGAAACATCATCGAATATGCTACTAATAAAGAAATTTATTTCATTTTTGTACTAAAAATGTATAAAAATATAATGCAGATAGGTATTTAAATAAAAGCTTCATTTACTATTTCCATTTTCTAAAATATTTTTTATTTCAGTAATTAAAACTTTTTGACCTGCTCAATGATTTTAAAAATATTTCTAAACGAAAAGAAGTCAAGCATTATTATGCTATGACATTTTTGCTTATTTGTCATGGTGGATATTATATATTGTACATTATTTACTAACTTTTTTGGTAAATAACTATCGTTAGAATTACAGGTAGTACATTTTATGTGTAGCCCGAGACAATTTCTTTCTTCAGATGTAACTCAAAGAAGCTAAAAGATTGGACACACCTGATTTAGAGAAAATTCGTGATATGCCGGGATTTGAGAATAAGGCAGTAAAGTACAGTATAAAGTTTTGTCATAGTCATTTAACTTTATATGTGATTATTATAACTGTATTGTTATTTAAAAGTATATTGTTTTTGAGATTTTCACATCGATATATGGATTTTCATGTCGAACATTATATTTAAAACGATCATGGATCATGTATGTTGTCTATCCACTCAAATTTGCGTACTTCGTTAAGACAAACGCTGAAATTTGAAAATGTTATAGAATAGCGATGGACAAACTTTTATGTGGTAGGAGCCATATCGTATCAATAAAATATAGTCCAGTGCCGCACATAAATATGCTTTTTATTCCTTTAATAATTACGAAAAAATACAACATGTAAACATATTTAAGAAATTAGTAATTAATAATTTATGAAATTTACTTTCTTTAGTTATTTTTCCAGAATCCGGATTAAATTTTGTTTATTTTTAATATAACTTCCAGTTCATTAAATATTGTGTTCTTAAGAAATCAATGCTTGTATTCATAATAGAAAACGATTTTTTGCATTTTATTTATCGGTGAAATTTTGTACTTGAATCAGCGAAAACACTAGTATATGATTTAGAAATTTCTCCCGAGTTCAACGACAAAACATTACGTAGACGCTAAGAAACGAATGTTTATGAAAATCAAGATGAAACGCTGGTTAACACAGAACAAAAATATAAAATTTCATTTTCCTTCCAATTTTGGATACGGTGATCAATTCTGTAATTGAAAAATTTGAGCTTTTGAAAAAAAAACTGCAACTATTTACAAATTGCTTTAAGCGATGGAGAAGACATGGATATAAATGTTTCAGAGCTATATAATGAAATAAGGATATTTAAGACACTATAAAAAATTTAGATAATTATGACTCATTAAATACATTATAATACATTTAATTCAATATAATATAATAATCACATTATAATACATTTAATTCAAAAACTATTTTTGATTTATTATTGATTTTTTAATTTAGATTAGCAGAAATGTTTCATAAATCTATATATTTACCATATTACTAAAGCATTATATGAAGTTTTCATTAAAAAAATATAATTTGGGCATTTATTTCAGAAACTGAAAAATATGACACGATACCATTGACACAATGTTTACTATAAATTACGAACACTTGCGTATTTTAAGCTGCAAAATTTTCGTAGTACTAAATCTCAAATTACTTTTTAGTAACCAGAAACGCACGTACATTATTTCCTATTAAAATATGTAAAAAATTGAATTTGTCCAATTTTTAATTATAGTACTAGACATACATATAAAATTTTTAACTTTGTTTTTACGTTTTGTTTTTCATTAAATATGAATTAGTATATATTTAATTTTAAAATAATTTTTCTTTTGTTATTTTTTCTTATAAAAACAATTCAGTGCAAAAATTTATTTTCTTTATTGCAGTTTTTTTTCATAAAATATCTGGAAGACCTTGAAAGTTCCTGAATGTGAAAATTTTCTTTTTTTAATTTGACTAAAATAACCTCATCACTTTTTTAGTTGCAGAATACAGAAAAAAAGAGGAGGATAATAATATGACCATACTTATAGACAACTCATATTTTCAAAAGGATTCCACAAAAATGAAAATAAGTTAATAAGATTCCGTAGTACCAAAAAGTTTGAGAAACACAGATGTAAAGTGAAACCAGAAAACCAATAGGCCTAATGTTATAAGTTAGTTACATTCCTAGAATGCTTTCTTTCTGGTAATAAAATTGATACTATTTAGTAACTTTCCCAAACTAGTCATATTATATTGATCAATAATTTAAATCATGCTTTTTGTCCATTTAATTAAGTGTAAATTTTTATTGGAAAATATTATATAGAAGTTGAATCTTGGAATTTATGGGAAAGAAAATTATTTCTTAATAAAAGATACTTTATAATTCATTGATATTACATTCATGGTTAAATTTTCTTAATATCAGTTCTATCATTCACTAATAATGATGCTATTCTTATCACATATCACATCTCAACTATATGTGACAAGGTTAGTCAGAATTCAAGTAAATACACTCCATCTATCTTTGTCATATGGAGCATAACGAGCAACATACAATTATTCATTAAACTTAACATTTTTTATATAAACTTTGTCAGCATAAGGCTCAATCTTCCACCAAATTTATTCATTCTTTTCTCCTGGGATTCAAGTAAATACCCTCCAGCTATCTTTGTCATTATTAAAATAAGTAGCATACAAATACTCCTCTTGATGAATATTTTTTACATAAAAGTAGTCAACACCAAATTCATTCTCCCATTATATCTTGTTTAACTCTTTCTTTTTGAATTCAAGTAAATAATCTCCTCCTATCATCATCATATGAAGCATAATTAGCAGCATGTAGAGAAAGAAGATAGAAAAGCTGGATTAACACCCTAAAATAATTTTTCCAAGTTTTGGATTTGATCCTGAAATATCTGATTGAAAAGTTGAAGCATTAACACACAAATGGGAGTCAGTTGGTCAGATTCCACATAGTGAATCTGACCAACTGATCTATTGAAATATAGCTTCATATAAAATGTGGTTACTTGATTTTCTATAATTACACTATAGAACACATTGTATACATTTGACTGATGATGGCTATAGAATAGCTGAAAATGTTATCTTAATAAAGTTCAGTTATTTTCCTACTTTTGTGCTACTATTATTTCAATTACACTATAGATTTCCAATATATTTTCTATCTCTTATGCAGGAAACATAAAAAAATAGAATTTTATTGTTTCGTTGCCTTAAAAACTTTAAGTTTAAAAATCTTAATCAAGTTAGGTTTTGCTCACAACATAATAGTGAAATAATGTTAAATGAGATGATGTTAAACAAAGACTTACTGTATTAGAAATATATGTCATCTTGATATGGTAATATTTCTAATGATGGTCTTAGTGGTCTTAAATAAATATAAATATATTTGTGTATATATTTTTCAGAATAAATTTATAATTAAAAAATATTTTTAGAATATTGAGTTTTAAATATCATAGTAGAAATTATTATAATTAATTTTAAAAAAAGAATTAAATTAAGTTATTAATTCAATAATATATTTAAAAGTTTAAGTAATCTTTTTTATATCTTTGTTTCTATATAAATATACTTATTAATTAAACTAATGTGTTTCTCTAATCAAAAAATGGAAATTTGTTTAGATTAGTAATATTTGTTTTCAAAACTGATTCCTTCATGCTACAAATCAACCATTCCCATCAAAGTACTTGCATGATTAATAATATATAGTGGACAATGTCAATATTTGTGGAATATCAAAAATTAAATGTAAATAAATATTGCATTTAATTTAAAATAAAATCTAAAAATAAATGTTTTATGATGTAATTTAAATAAAATAAAAATATAAGAGAAAAAAATTAATCATATATAAATATATAGTAATTTAATAAATTTAGTAAGATGTTAATTATAATATTACTGTATCTGTTTTGGAAGTAGATGAATTGCTATTTGATGGAGATGGCTGTGTCATATGCAAATGCTGCATCATAGCTTGAAGCCTTTCTTTTTCCTTTGACAACTGAAGTTCTAGTTGTGATACAACTTGCATTTGAACACGAGCCTGGGCAGTACTTCGGTCATCTAACTGATGTTCAGTATTTAAATGTCTATTAATAAACATAAAATAAGTTTTAAAATACATTGTTACAGAATATTTTTATATTTGTTAACTTATATATTTAAAAATAATATAAAATTACAAGGAGATAAATACAATAAAAATTATATTTACATTTTATCATCAATAGCATATTAAACAATTAATTGTTATATAATATAATATGTTTATAGAATTTAATAATCTTGTTATATTACTACTTATCATTTATAGATATATATCTTTTTTTCGAATGCAGCTAGTTCTCAGTTTACAAGTTCCTGCTTAACAAATTCCCAGGTTTCCAAGTATTTTTAAAATATTAAGTATCAAAAAAAATCAAAAATATGAATTGTAATAAGCAAATGCTAATATTCATAAAAAAGCATTTCAAATCATATATGTAGCTATGCAATACAGTACAACTGGGTTTGTAGCAAAAACTCTATTATCTACTACAAAATTGGAAAAATCAAAATGGTAGACCAAGAAATAAAAATAGTATGTCCTCTGGCTGCCATGGTTCTCTAGCAAATTATATAAATAACTTTCATTCCCAAGTTTTACTTAAGAAATTATTCACTGTACAAAAGCTTATTTAATCATTTGTCAATGGTTATGGTCAAGAATAAAAATTCTTTAACACTTGTATGACATAAATAATTTCTTTTTGATTTTAAAGGATATATTATCATTTCTTTAAATAAATAAATCATGGTTAGTGATAAACTATTAATTTTATTAGTCTTTATTTAATTTTACTGTAGTCAAATTGCATTGCTGAGAACAAAATTCTTTTTTTTTAATGTTATGTTTGTAGGATTTCAAGTTACTTCTTGATTTATGAATTCTTATTTTATGAGCCCGCTCCAGTACTGTGAATTATGCTATACCTATATATACATTTTCCTTAATGTAATCTATGTGAGATTATATGATTATTTATTTTCTCAAAAATTAATACATCTAATCTTAAATATCTTTTATCATAACATGTTAAAAAATATTGGAATCTTTCGATTAAGAATTTGCATTTCTTTTGAATATCATATAATAAACTAGACAAAAAATGATAGGAAAAGATATTTGAAAAAACATTATAGAGTAATAACAAATTTAGAAATGTTAAAAAGATAAAAATAATTAAATAAAGATTATTTCAGAAAATAATCTTGGTTACATAGTTCTGATATTCAACCATAGAATATTAGGAAAATGTAATATGATCAGAATCAATAAGAGGCATTTTGATCTCATTGAAAAGCATATCTCAAAAGAATGAATGGACCATACTATTATTCTGGGAGAATAGAAAAAAGAACAAACTATCATATTAAATATAAACTATATAAAATGAAATATATAAATAATATTTTAAAAAGTTTTTACATTAACTTTTATAGATTTTTTTTAAACTAAAAATCAAATGTATAATATAATTTAATGCACTAACTACTACAAAATTTTGAACTGTGTCAAATTTAATTATATTTTTATAAATATAAACAATTAAAAATTCAGAAATAAATCAAACTTGATATTTGTATATGAAGTGGATTCAGTTTATATAATATGTTAAAAATTTTTAATTAATAAAAAATTTGGCATTGTTGTTATTTCTACTTAATAAAACTGTAATATTTCTATTAAAGTTATTGTGTCAATATAATTTTAAAAATAAACTATTTTGAATGAATTTAACTATTGTTATATATTTCTTAAATTCAAATACTTCAATACTGAAATAATTAAAATAAAAAAATAAAATACTAAATACTTTGTTCTAGCATTACTGTAACCTTTCTTGAATTATTTGTTATTTTCAAGGATAATGAGATATAATTTTAGTGGAAAAAAGATACTGGCATTAATACAATATTTGAAGGTCAAGGCCATCCTACTGGCAGTTCTCCAAAATTAAACAGGCATAAAATTTCATTCCCTAAGGCTCCGAAAGTTTGTAATAAAATCTTGACAGAGATTCATTTTTATCACAATTCAGAGACAAATCTATGAAAAATATGAGGAGACAATTAATGATAAGGATGAGGCCAAGCAGCGATAAAACTCCCACAAAAAATACAGTTTTTTATAGCTTTGATCTGGGATTTTATGGGAGACTATGAGCACAGTCCATTTCTACCAAAACTGATGACATTTAATACCTTTTGAATTACTTTTATTACTTTTTATAATAAAATCAAATCTTTTTACACTTGTAGTTCATATAGTAGTGAGTATATCTTAAAGAAAAGAATAAAGATATACTTTTAGTATATCTTTAAAAATGTTTATACTGTATATTGAAACAAATACACAAATTTAATATTTTATCAATACATGAAAAAATTATAAAAAATTATAATTATATTAATATTTAAATATTAATTATAAAATCTAAATTAATTAATCTTTAACAGTGCATAAAAATAAAAAATATTGTTTAAAATAGTTTATAAATAAATCAAGTTGATTCCATTTATGTTAAGTATTTAATTACAGAAGAAATATATCTGTTTCACACCGAAGTTCCAAAAACATATGTCATTCAAGGTTATAGTACTCTAGTAATTTGACGTTTGATTAATTAAATTTTAGAAAAAATGTTTGCCTATAAGATTTCTTAATATAATAATGATAATATCTATAAAATCTGATTAATGGTATATTAAAACCTGTAATTAAAAGTTTATTTATTACTTATTCATTATATTTTTCATTTTAAAATATTTTAACAGTATAACCTAAAGGTAAAAAGTTTAATATAATAATAAATTATTTTGAATAATCTTACTTTATAAATGCCTGTTGTGTATCACATTCAGTTTCACAACCAGGCCACCGACAAACACCATGACCATATAAAGGATGTTTGGAAGGACTTGAGGCACTATTAACTTCTTCCTTTATTGTAGTAATGGAACTAGATGGTTGATTGAATGATGCAGATACATCTGTTTGGCCATTGACAGCTTGTGAAGATGTCGAAGTTTGGTTGCTAATTAATGGAGGCGAATGTAACAATCCATTAAGTCCTGTCAATTTTGCTCCATTCTCTTCTTGATTACCATTGCCTTCTTTCCAGAAATTTTGAAGATCATTTGGAGAAAGACCTAATAATCAGTAAAGGAAGGAATTAATGATATTAAAATTTATAAAAAATACAGTTTAAAAAATTTCTTGATTTTTTTTAATCTTTCAGGTAATATTCATATTAATTTATATATTGGTTTTAATTCTGAAATTTGCAAGTTAAGAAAGATTTTATATTAAATACATATTTTTTTAATTTAGATATTTCGTTTAAAAAATTATAATTTAATAAGAAAATAAAATAATAAATTATTTCTTATGAAATTTTTTACATTTTATTAAAATTTAATTTACATGTTGCTTAAATTATCCAACTTTGCATTAATTATAAAAACTGTTAATCTAAAAATTAATGAATTCTTTCAAAATTAAAATCTCCTCCAGAAGCAAAAAATGAATGTTTACCTAAGAAATACTGTTGATGGCCTAATTGTATCTGTTGCATCAACTGATGTTGCTGAACAGCAAGTTGTTGTAACTGGACCTGCAACTGATGACGATTATTAACTTTTTCTCCTGAACCAGAAGTGGCACTATTAAGTTGTTGTAATATTTGTGTTTGCTGAACCATGTTTAGCTGCAGTTGTTCTTGAAGATGAGGTATCATTGATTCAAGCTGTTTTAACTGTTGCTGCTGTTGCTAATGCAAATAAAAAGCCATAATAAAGGACACACAATACATCCGTTAATTACATACTTTACTGATTTTTATGAAGATTTTCATTTGAAAAATTGATATTTAAAACAAACCTGTTGTTGTAAAAATAATGATTGCTGTTGATGCAATAATTGTTGAATCTGAGTTGGTGAAAGAACCTGTTGTTGAAGAAGTTGCTGCATTTGCTGACGAACCAATAATTGAGGATTCATCATTAGTAATGATGGAGAAAGGGAAAGCAGAGAAGAGCCATCAGATAAGGAATGGCTTAATTTAGATCTCTGCGGTTTGGAAGTCTAAAAGAAAATCAAACTTTTTGATTAAAAACTTTATTCTTTCTGTGTATAGTAAAATGCAATGATTAACATCTAATGTACGGTTTAAGAAATTTCATTATAAAAATCATTACATGTAAAGACTATAGCTTATGTTAATCTTATCATATAATTTGTACAATTCAAAATACCATAATAATATATATATATAAACAAACAAAATAATTATGCATTAATTCATGTAAAAATATATTAAATTATTAAGAGATCATACAGTTGATAGAGAACTCTATATTTCGGTCTGATGTATATTCTATATATTGCATATTGTTCAATATTCATATAGATGACTTAATAAGATTTTACTATTTTTTAAATTTAATATTTACATAAAATTATTTGTTACTATATTACTAAAATAATCAATGCACACTTTATTGCACAAGTAGCTACTAATCATCCAATAGCTTAAACTTAAATGGCTGAAGAAGAATCCTAAAGCTCATTGGGGAGGGAGGTAAGATCACTTGCATGAATGATGCCAAATGACATTAAGAAGTATTATTGTTCCACCCATGATATGCCATTTACCTGTTCTATATACTGTTTAGTTATAGTTGTCATAGTAACACTTGGGTGTGGTGAAAAGCAAGGAAAAAGGTCATGGAAATAGGATTCATTGGTTGGATAACAAACAGTTGCTCAATTGTAATAATGTGAAAGGGACAAAAACAAAATCATGGCTCTGTTTTTTTTTTTTTTTAATATATATTTGGAAAAGGTTATATATCAAAATTAAAATGCATATCACCTTTTCAATTATTTAATATTGAAACCATATTTAATATTAATCAATTAAATGAAAAAATAAATATAAATAATTTAATTACATATCAGTAACTAGAAAATAGTTTAAACATTAATCTGTAAAATAATAATAAAATTAATTTTCTACAAATAATATATTATTATTTATTTAAATTTAAGATAAGTCATCAAAAATTAAAGTCTGAAAGGAAAAATTACTATTTTTAAATATTTTTAATATAATATAATATATAAAGATAGTCATATTAATATTTAATTTATATATAATTATATTAATACAAATTTTTCAAAACATTCTTATATAAACATTCTATAACCAAATTTTAATTAAAATTCCACCATTTATAATAAAACTTCTGAAGTTTGAAACTGAATAAATTTAATTAATTGATAAAAATTTGGATTTTTTTTTTAACAGAAGAATTTTAAAAAATTCAAGCTAATAAATCATTGCTAAGATAAGAAATATATCAAAGCAAGTTTTTGATAAAAAAAAAAAAAAAAAAGACCTGCACAGATCAGAATTTTCGATTGCCGGTGCAGAATTTTTTTTATGTATATTATATGTGTATATTTTAATTGATTGAAACAAATTA
Source organism: Androctonus mauritanicus (assembly GCA_011317285.2). NCBI lineage: Eukaryota > Metazoa > Arthropoda > Arachnida > Scorpiones > Buthidae > Androctonus > Androctonus mauritanicus. Next base: position 25,950 of record WUQG02424558.1, on the reverse strand, counting down.
TCTATGATATATTTAGATTTAAAAAATATATAAATTTTAAGCGGGGGAAAAGGAAGCAATGAAGTATAACTGCGGGTAGAAAATTAATGTTTGTCACATAATTTTATTATTTTGAAATCTTACCTGTAAATTGATGATATTTCAAATGCGGTTGGGGTTTAAAAAACCGTCGGATGTACTCTTTAATATGATAATATTTAATTAAAAAAAGGAAGGCACGCGTGGTATGAAATTTCGCGCCTAGGACCACCCCGCGCAGAGACTGTTACTGCCACGCATGTTAGTAAACAAACTTACGACAAGGGGAGGACACGTATAACAAAATATGTTTATATATACACACGAATAGATTTTGTTATACGTGTCCTCCCCTTAGTATTCAAACCAGCGGCATTTTCATTAATTTAATTTACTATTCGACTTCGAATGACCATCGAAAAATACTTTAAAAAAATAAATAAAATAATAATAATAATAGCAGCAAAAATAAGGCGTGTCGAGTATGCAACTGAATCTGATGGGCAAGTTAAATAACAACCATGTTAAAATCCATTCGCCATTCTACATAAAGAAAACTAGAATTGGGGGAGGGGGACCGTACAAAATTCCCGAGCACCGTCAATGTTGACACTCCGTCGTCCCGGGTAACAAATTTCCTGCTTTGAGATGACAAGTCGCCATGACAACTAATGGAGCAGCCAATCAAGTTTGTATTTATTCTCACATAGAAGACAATCACGATGTTCCTACACTTATAGATTATGCAAGCTCACGGCAGCCCAATAACCAAGACGGTTCCTGTATTTGCACAAGTTCCGAAGCAAACATCGCTCCTTGTTACAATGGTACAGAAGACAAACACTTGCCGATTGTGACCGGGAAAGTCTAGAAGGTTCGTTCCTTACTTCCTGGGAGGTGTGTTTGTCCTCAAGTCCACCAATATTTGAAGCCCGGAGTTGCGAGAATGAAATTACAGTTGGGAAGGAATAAAGTGAAGTGAAAATTCAGTCTCTTGCCTTTTTTTTTTTTTTTTCCTATCCCCTTTTTTTCCTCTTCTCTCTCTCCCCTTTATCTCGGAGCGATCGTGATATCCGATGACTGAAAAACTTCCGTTTTAGTTACGTATTTATCTAATTTGGTGAAAACCGCAAACAGGATGTGATTGCCAATAATAGAATGTCTGTCTGAAATGTTCACGTTCCCTGAATGCACGGGATAAACTTTTTTCTCGCGTTTTAAAACGAGATTTTGAAAATAGCATGACGTCAACTTTTATCCGTCACGTGACCGCAGTTCGTATTCGGTTCTGAAATGTATGATATATAATTTCCAAAAAGCATTTCTACCAACGAAGACAAAGGAAACAAGAAAAAAATAAGAAGTAATAGTAATAACGATAATATAAAAAGACCGACCGCTCTTGAAATTGTCAACAGTTGTCATGGTTACGAATTTCAAAATATGTTTTCGGCTATGATAACAACTAGTTTTGTTGTTCTGCTAACATACAATAACAACTAGCGATTTACATATTTTCCGATTCAAACGGTTGTTAATCTTTGACGGAAATGGTATCGTTTAAAATATCTAAAGTATCCGTAAAATTTATATAAAATAATCTTGTTAAAACTTAAAAACAAGTACTGTTTATGCTTTAAAGAAATTCACCCTAGTAAAAACATTTAGGCCTACCTATTTTTAGAGCCTCAAGTTAGCTGTAAACACGATTTATCGAATTTAATTCACTATATCAGGAATACACGTAAGTTTTCCTTATACTAGAAATATACCAAATCATTATATTTCGCAAACTAAACACACATAAAATTTCTATTTATTTAATTAGAAATGCATAAATATTCGTAATAATTTGTATATTTCAAACACTACAATTATACAAGGCCTTTAATCTTTCTTCGATCATAGCATAATCTTTCTGATTCTATACACTAAAAATATAGTATACGCAAACTTTTGAACACTAGAAATATATATAAACTTTTTATTTTGAACACTAGAAATATGCTCAAACTTTTTATTACGAACACTTAGAAATGTATATTAATCTTCTATCTTGAACACTAAAAATACATAAACTTTTCACTATATTCTGAACACTAAAAATATGCTTAAACTTTCTATTAAGAACACTAGAAATATACAAAAAATCTTTTAGTGTATTTTAAATACTAGAAATATGCTTAAACTTTCTATTTCGAACTCTTGAAATAAACAAACTTTCGAACACCAGAATACGCCTGCTATTTTGATTACAAGGAGCGAAATACACGTTAAACATTTTTATTTTTTAGGCCAACACATTATCCAATTAATATACATTGACCAGTGTTATTACGACCATCATAATTACTAATACTACACACAGAAGAATGATTATAAATAACAAAGGAAACAGGAAACAAACAAGAGTTTTGCGGAAAGCAAACACTATGTTAAAAATAGGAAATAACAGGAGATTGACAATTCTATCACATCCTCATTTACGAACTTTTTATAAAACAACCGATAACGATCTAAACTGGTATTATACGATACTTACGGGCGGTTTCTAAAGAGTAAGGTAGTACGATTTTAGAAAAATTGATAAAGCAGTATGAACAAATCGAAATATCTTTCTTTTTTTTGTTTTTATCAAAACACATGCGTATTCACTTATTTGTCCAATTTTTATGGACATGTGGTCAGCGTAGCGAGAAGTTCTCGGCACGTCACGGATCACGTGATGAGTTGGGTGGGTGGAGGACTTTCGCACCGGTTGTCAGGGTAACCAACAATATCAACGTAACGGTTTCGTAGAAAGTAGAGAAAAATAAATAAGTAAATGACATACATTATGTTAGTTGCCGGGAATCGATACCATTAAGGTTGAATAGTAACCATTAAGATAGAAACAGTTTGGGCATGGATGACCGCTTTGCCTTCTGCATAGAATTTAAGGAAAAGGGGGAGATGACGAAGTAAAACTGACGCTCACGTTTTTTTTAGTTAGAAATATCTCCTGCAGGTGGAGCCGCTAGACCGAGGGTGCACCAACCCTTTTACCCAACAGGATCAAAAATACTAACAACTATAAGAAAATATCGTTAAGAAAACTTACCTGAACGTCTCCGTTTTTGACATCGACGCTTCCGTTGGGTGTCGGCGACGAAGCGGAACGCGTTGTGTGGTTGGTGGACAGATTAATGGCAGATTCACCCGTTTCTTCATGATCCATCATCGCTTCATTTTCCTGAGAAGACATAGAGAAAAAAAATGGAGATACAAACCGATCAAAGATTGACAAAGAGTCAACTACGTATCCCGTGGTGAAACACTAGGGAGGGATACAGAGAAAGAGAGAGAGAGAGAGGGAGAAGGAAGGAGGGGAAAAAAATTCCTTAAATCGTCCGTTTGTATTTTCGCACACCATTTAGTCCTTTTATTGATAAAATGGTTCGAGTTGGTTGGAAAGATTTGCCCGCTGGTGATAAGGATACACGAATGTCACTTTTCTGCTTCAATAATTGTTTCCATCACAACGGTTACCTAGGTAACGGCGATAATTTTTTCCTCACTCCCGTCATTACCTTGCGATTACAACCTCCCCATTCGGGCAACAAATTAGGCAGCAGAAAAGACAGAAAAACTGATAGAAAGTGTTTTTATCAAAATGAGTGAGAGGGACGCATTTCGGTTTGGGAGGAAAAAAAAACATTTTCAATAGTTACTTTCTAATACGTGTGAGTCGTGGAATTACGAGAGATTCTGCGATCTAAAACTTTTATTATTTTTATCCAATAAAGGAAAACTAAATTATTGCATTATAACTTATTCCTCTTAGTATTTCATATCACTTTTTTTTATAAATTTCATCCCCATTTATTATGCATTTCTTTGTATCTCCCATTTTTGTAAATTTCATCTCCCTTTTACCCTTTTACAGTATATTCCGCACTTCCCAATTTTATAAATTTCCCCTCTTATCTATTGTATATATACCTTTCATCTAGCAAATTTAATTTCCTTCTATATATTTCGTACCTCACCCTTCTGTAAAATTTCAATTCTCTTATTCTGCATATTTCACACACAGTATCCTGTGAAATATGTAGAATAAGAGAAGATATTTTTCTGTGTATTTCGTACTTCCTTCCACTTGTGTATATTTTCCGTTCCTTTTTCTGTATATTTTTCACCTCCCATTTCTGTATACTTCAACTGCATTTTACTGTATATTTCGCATCTCTCGTTTCTATATATTTAATCCTGTGTTTACTGTATATTACGCAAACAGCATTTCATTTTCGCAAATTTCAACTCTTGCACCTCCCATTTATTATACACATTCCGCGCCTCCCGTTATTGTAGACTTCACTGCGTTTTCTACACATTTTCTTACTTTTTCTTTATAGATGAACCTTGCAAGTTTCGTAGGAATAAAAGTTTAAAAACAATATATAGAATCCATACAAAATTTTAAAGAAGTCGCTGCTTCCTAATTTCTTTCTCTCTTTCTTCTAAAGTCCCATTCCATTACTTTTTTTCGACTGGTACTTATTAGAAATTTCGTCGAACATCTGCCTTAAATTTTTTGTAGCAGTGCAAACAAACTGTTTAATAAATAAGTCGCATTCACGCCCTTTTTAGAAGTTATCGTTACAGAAATTCCTGTTCGAAATTTTCTTCTTTTTTTTATTATTATTTTATCTTTGGTCAGGAAAGAAAAATCGCATAAAGGCAGTGAAATACTGTACGATTCACGGAGTGTCCGTCATTAGTTGTGCAAAGCGAAAGAAAGGAAAGAAAGAAAAAAAGGAAAAAAAAAATTCGACATTGTCTTTATCTGTCTACCTAGACATTTAGCTATTTCGATAACGTTTTATGAGGAATTGTTCTAAATCCGTGCTTGGAATAACCAACAAAGTCACGAATTGTCAATTTGCCCGCTTCCTCTTAGACTGTTCGAAATTAGATCTTTAAAAGTGTTTAGAGTGTTCGAAAGTATACTCTTCGTATTGCCGCGGATCAATTCTATAACGATGGAGAAGGGAAAAAAAATCTTATCCAACATTAAATAAGCTTAGCGCCTGGTCGTGCGGTTTTGCTGCAAGCTCAATTTGGCATGCAGTAAAGCACGTAGGAGGCTTTCAGGTAAAAATACGAACCTGTGGTAAACATCTCTCTCCATAAAACTACCGTACCCATCGATTTTTAATCACGTTTTTTTTTAACATTTAGGCCTTCTTAAGGCGCTTTACTAATGGGATAGAAGGGGGATTGGAAAACTAGACTAAGTATCAACTATATGTCAGTCTAGACAGTTTCCTCGATTGTATTAATGGAAAGTACGTTTGGATAAACAAGCAAAAGTTGTCTTAGGTCGGATGGTCCACGCCTATCTCTTGCCAAACTAATTGAAGCAGTTTGTACAGAGGTTAAATTAGTCTTTGTAGACTATCTGTCACTGATGTCATTGAGAACAGTGTCAGGTGGACAAGACCCGACCTCGGGGACAAATGACCGGATGGGGACTTAGTCTTCATGTCCCTAGAGGGGGGTCAAGTCATGTCCCTAAAAATAGATCGGGTCGAACTTTTATCCAGGTCATTCGCTAGAGTTAGGAGGAAAAAAAACAAAAAAAAAGGAAAACATCCGAAAAATCAGTCCGAATTTTCCTTAATATCGGTTTCCAAGCAACAAATTAACGATAAAATTAGTCGCGTTTTAACGTCATCGAATACTATCATTAAATTCTCAAATGAGTGCCGACTGATAAACGTTCATTAAGAGTCAGGTAGAGTCATCCAGATAGTGGAAAAATCACCGAAATATCGGCACATCTCATTACAATGCTCTCTATATGATGATTAGAAACGTTACCTAAGTTCCAAATGCCTTTTAATAGCTTCGGTTCTAAGAGATTGAATTAAAATATCGTTTAAATGCGCGTTTTAATTGATACCGAACAACTTTTCTCTAGGGGGAGAAAAAAAATTATATAGTTTAGCAGGGATCTGCTTAATTTTTTCCCTTTTCGGCATCGTTTTTAACGCTTAAACTATAAGATTAACAAGAATATATTTTTTTTTCCCCTTCCCTCCTTCTTCTGACTAGTGTAGTGACTAGGCTAATTAACGGCACGCGAATAAAAAAAAAGAGAGACATATTGCATTTTTTTTACTTACAAGGGGATGAGTGACCGTGTGTATTACCGTATCCCTGACAGGGAAATCTGGAGAATCTGATCTCGGTCTCATTGCCGCCGTTTTCTGTAGTAGTGAGCGACTGAAGAGGTCACGAACTCGCAAAACTTCCAGCTAGTCGATCACGTGATTGGTTTGTACTGCACGTGTCAGGAAACAGCCGACCGTAACGCCGACCTAACGGCACAAAAGCGAACTTTTTGATAACCGCTTTTCATCCAAACACAAAAAAGCTAGACGGGAGAGGCGAGTACTTTAATTTTATTTATATGTCTAAGTATGTAAAGTATATTAAATATATATATATATATATATATATAATTGCTTGATAAAACCTATCTAACGCGTGAAAAAATAAATCTGTACATTTAACATTTAAAACACGTGTTTTAAAAAATAAAAATCTGCACCGTTTCTTATTAGAAATTAAGAACGTACTCCCTTCTTTATCTATGCGACAGAGATAGTTAAGTTTAAAGATTCTAAAGATTTCCAGCCGATCTCTAATTGTATATATATGATTGGAAAATTAATGAATTATAGGAAATCGTTCAGACATCGGAGCTTAATTGAATATATATGAGAATCACAATGATTTTCCTATTAAGTAGACTCTATTACGTTAATGGAAAGACGTATAAAGGAAGAGTAAAAAAGATTTTCAAATCGACAAATTTCGAATTACGCCGATTTGTGTACTTTGTTACGAAAAATATTTAGAATTTTCTCTTAAAATAGCCAAATTTGTGCTAAAAAAAGCTTTTAATGTGACCTCTGATGAAGATTTTAAGATCATCCGAAGGCGTGTGGTTTAAGATCTCAGATGATAAATTATCTTATCGCTTTGCATATCTTGTTCGCCATTTTTGAAGAACTTTTATTATGTTTTTCTATCACTTATCGGCTTCGTATTGTTTATTATATCGTTTAAAAACAAGCAGTTACGTTTACAAGATGCGATTATGTGTGCTGTATAAAGACGAATGCCGCCGGAATCCTTAGGACATAAAAACGCTAAATAATGCTGCAGAAATAACATTTGTTTTAAAAGAAAAAAATTCTAAAAATATACAGCTTTTACCTTTAACATATCGGAAGAAAACTTGTCAAAAAACATATATATAAATATATATTTTATTGTCTTTCCGCAAAAAATGCGCATCTCCGAGTCGCAATTCTGGTCTAACTTTTATAAACAAACGTTAAAATCGAATAACGTTTGTTTGTTTGTTTAGCGATAGTTAAGGTCGCATTTTTGCTCGAAAACGCCAGAATAAATAATAAAAGTATAGGTTTCTATCAGCAGTCTTTTTCGGTTTTTTAACGATAAGAAACCATTTGAAGATGGATACCGTATACCGTTAATAAACGTTCTCCTTTGTTTCGGGCACATTACGAGACTTTAAAATAATGTTTTCGTACTTTTAACAGGAGGGGAAAAAAACAGAAACGATTTGTTATTATTTTCTTTTAGTACAGATTTTGAAAATGATACCTTTTTGAAAAGTTCCTAAACCCGAAATAAAACTAAATGCGGTCGTTTCGGATTAAGGTTTGCAATGTAAAAGCGAGCAAGAGGGAATTCACATTAATTAAAATCTTTCTGGTTGAAGTGAACAGCAATTCCTATTCTGTACGCCATTCAAGAGTTGTTTTGCTACACGATACCCGGGTTTTGTTATGAAATTTATCTAACATGACGATTAATATAAATAATTCATTTTACTATCTATTTAAATATTCTCTTGTTAAAATTATGAAAACAGCGGGATGAACTAGAAAAGTTGTAAGATTAAATCAACATTGGAGTTGATCGCCAAGAGGCATGCAGTACGACGATTGTGTATTGTCGCTAAGAAGTAAAAGGTAGCGGTGGCTTACTGGAATTTACTAGAATACTGATACACTAACAACAGGAAAAGCCTTACCATGTGGCCTTCGCTAATGGAACTCTCTCCACGGCTAAGACGGCTGTAGGATCAAATGGACCATATGTACTGCTATAATACGAAAATGGGGTGTTATACAGTATGTAGAAAATAATAGATTTTTCTGCTATAAAACGATAGAATATATTTTAACAGTAACAGTTACTGATCTAAATATATATCATATATATATATAGAAGAGTTGCGAAACTTCGAAGATGCCTGTCTAGCTTCTATGGAAGATTTAGCCAATGAGTAACGCTTTTATTAATTTCATTCAATCACTCTTATTATTAAAAACTGTAATCTTAATTAGTTTTAACCTACTAAACAGAATAACCTTCAGGGGAAAGCTCAAATATATAAACTTGGAGGGTGAAGATCCTGAAATCATCGACACGCATAGACTACTATATTTTCCTATAATGAAGTATCTACGGCTTGATTTAAGTCTTAAAATTTTCGTCTTCGACACCCAAAAACACATTTAACTAGTGTTCTATAATGTTTCGCTATGGTGTTTGCATCTAAACATGGTGCATATTTTAAACACACCACGTTACATAACTGCAATCTTCAAAAATTACAAGTTTTGCGATAGAATTAAGTCTTTTAAAAAGCGCCTTCTTCGGCGGGATGAACTTTTTTCATCAAACTCGTGTTATCAAACTGATAAAAGACTCAAATAGAGCGTAACCAATCGAATTATTGTTAATAGGCATGCGATATTTTCTTGTAATGGGTGTCTACGGTTTACTTCCTCTTAAATCTTCGTTTCTGACACCGTTTTACATGACAAAGGCACATAATAATTCGAAAAAGAACCGCCTAGAAAGATAGAAACGCAAACTCGCGAACCTATAAGAAAAGGTTTAAAAATAACATACCGTTTTCACAGAAACATTTGGAAAAAGTTTTTATAATGGCATTTTCGAAACTGCATTTTATATAAATCCGTAGTTTGTGATTCGAATACTTAACTAACTGCTAATTTTTGTATACATATATAAATATATGCGTCATATATCTTGTTCGAAACTATACTGATTAAAAAATATAACAACAAATATATATATATTTTATCACTAGATGGCATTCTATTACGATTTCGAACTCGTAAATTTCTATTTATAATCTATAAAAATAAAAATATAAACTGCATAAATATAAACTATCAAAACTCGATTTCGAGAAATTATTAATCGGGTTATTATTATTATAAATATATATATTTTTGAAATATTTATGCAATATTCGAAAATAATCTAATGCAATCGATTGGTTCCGGATCGATTTTCGTTTTGAGGGAAATCGAATGCTATTGGCTTGTCGACTAACATTAACCAATCGAGATTAGTTTTTCGCTAATGACATTACTTGCTTCGACCAATCACTTTTGGCGTACTAAAAAAATTTAAATATTTAAAATTAAAAAATTATGACGCTATTCCCAAGCAGCTGGCGATCTGTTAAAAAGTGCATTTTAGATGTTATCTCGTTGGTTTTAAAAGAGCGATTCGAGCCGTATTTGATAGGAGAAAATATCGATAAATTGCCAGGCCGAAAATAAAAACAAGAAATTTAAGTTATTTTTCTGTTTTTCTTCACTTTTCTCCCTTACAATGTATAAAGGATTATAGTGTTCTTGTTAAAAACTTCGAAAAGCTTCAAATTCTTTTACGTTAATTGGTTAAAAATCTATTCCAGAAACCTACGTTCGATTTTTTCTCTCCTTTTTTACGATATTAACTTGTAAAAAATAAAAAAAAACTCATTCCGTTTTCGAAATATCTATTCATATGGGAATATTTCATTTTTTTTTTTTTTTAATTATTAAATTATATGTTTGTATCGACATAAACAAAAATTCCTGATTCGAAAAAAAAGATACTTTTATAGTGAAAACAGATTACTATTTTTTCAGTTTCGGTAATGTACGAACCTATTTATTTGTACAGAATCTCGGTTAATGCCGCGAGTATTGATAATATTGCATTACGTACCTTGCATCAGTGTCAAAATTGAACATAATGGATCCTTTCATTTTGCCATCTTTTGTCAGAATTAACTGAATTCGCGAATCTTCTTCGATGTTAACTTGTAGGTTAGTCGTAAGGAATTCATGAATGATCTTCTAAGAAGCCCACAAACTACAGCTGGACGATTCAGAAATGTCGAAATAATCTTGCAGATCGCTGGAAGATGTATAATTTCCTTCCGATTTTGATGAAGAATATTAGTTAGAGCGTTACTAGATGCAGGGTTATTAAAAATCCTTCGCATATTTATCTACGCTAAGCCTAAGCAGACGATACTAACAACAACAACACGATTCTGCAAAAACTCGCGCTTAACGTTTTTTCACGCGCGATCTTCGAGACTTCTTAAAAGGTTGGTGTATGTAAATAGAAATAGAGCAAAATAAATAGAAAAAAAAGCATGAGAAAGCCGTTAAAAATAAGCTTTTGTAGATTAGCGGTTCGAATCGGTTTTTCTAAAAAATTGCACAATTTAAAAAAAATAAATTGCAAAGAATGAACCGGACTTATTCCTTCTTCAAACACGAATAAACTAGACGCCCCCTTTCGTCCCCTCCCTTCGTCATACTAATTTTCGTAATTATTTTTACTTTGGGTAAAGCAATGAAAAGTTTTAATTAATTCGTCCAAGCTAGATTTTTTTCTATATCTTTATCCCTGAGGACTAATAAAAACAGACTAATTGAATTTGTGGTGTAATTCAATTAAGAAATTATTACTAGCCCACAAATATAATTAACTCAAAGTACGCGATTTGGTTGCATTTGCCATTTCTGACAGATTTTTATTAAGAAAATTTTAGATTTGGAAAGACGGACGAAAAAAAAAAAATTAGTTTGATTAGACTTTTTTCTGTTGGAAAGATTCGTTTATATTAAAAAGGAAAATTGTATATTAAAAGAGATGGTTCAAAATAGGCGGAAAAATCGGGAGATGGAAAAAAATAAAGAAAAAAACGTGTCTAACTCTCTCTTAGTCTGCTTAATTTTGACGTCATTATGGCACACGCACAGTGCCATCTGGTAGTGATTTTTGGCAATCAACGCCCTATTCGGGTGGAGAATTAATATTTTACTACAATTCTTAATGTTTTCAAAATTAATAATTACAAAAATCACAAAACCAATTTAAAAATATTTTTTAAAACTACCAATTACTGTCTTCTTCAAGTATTTTACATTATTGATGAAATGGCCTTAATGAGGCTAACTTACTAATTTACGGCTTTTAAAAATTTGAGATGGAAAAGGTTTTTTCTTTTTCCTTTTTTTTGTTCTTCCATTAAGTTAACAATAAAAATAGAAGGAGTTTTAATTAATAATTATAGAAGTTTTCTGGAATGTTAAACAATAATAAAAATAAAAAAGTTTTCGGTTTAATCGGTTTCGAAATTAAAATGATGTTTTCTGGGGAATCCTATATCATAATAAGTTAAAAAGACTAAATAATGCAAAACTATTGAAAGGATTTACTTATATAAGACTTTTATGACAAATGAGATCATTTAGTAGCTAAAAGGAACTATTGTAGCTTTAATATTCGTTTATTGAATGCAGAGAAAGCATTAAATGAGATCGGTTGGGTCACAGTTTGGGTCACCTTCGTTAATTGCAATTTTTGATTCTAGGTCGGAGTTTTGTCACACCAACACAACATTATAGTTACAGGAAATCACGTATTAGTCATTACCATACGCCGGAAACTTCGCGAGTGTGTTTTTGTGCTAGAAATCTAAAAATCCGTGTGGGCAACCTTATCTATATTGGAAAATAGACCATCTAAGATGGAAGGGACAGTCGCCTGCACGTAGTATCGGTGAGGACAAGTGCTCTTTATAGATGAGTCACGATTTTAGCGTCCGTGGTGACTCGAAATGTGTTCTGATACGGAGAAGGCCCGGGACACGCGATCAACTAAATAATGTAATTGAAAGAGCACCTTTTTGGAAGTGGTGCATGGTGGGATTCGGTCGGAATATGCTATTGTCTAGGCGGAAGTTTTTCCTATGCTTGTTAATGGCGATATAAATTATTACAGAGAAGAAATTTTTGATGTTTGTATTAGGCTTCTGGCTAAGGAAATGGAAATTTAAATGGACACATGATAAAATTCGTTCGCGTAAAAACTGAAATGAATGAAGATACGGAACAAAGAAATACCTGTAAATCAAATAAATTTTTATAAAAGTAAATTTAAAAGCGAGTTTTTGAAAACTGAATTTCGGATACTTTATATGTTATACTGTATGCCATAACGATATTATAGCCTATTAATTATAAGTCTTTTGATATTTATTTCCACAGACAAACATCAAAAAATGATTTATTAAACGGTCCAAACTGTTATAACGGATTTATAATTATTAATCCTTAATTCATAAGTTCCGCCAGATAATCTATCAGAAGCTGCAAACTAAAGAAGTCACCTTCAACACGGATGATAAATGTAACCCGAAGAACGTTAAGGCTGCTGATTAAAGCACGCTGCGCGTTAAAAAAAAATTAAATACTTTTATTTATCGAAATTATATTTAGCATAAAAGGAAAAAAATGACGATAAATAGGCAAAACCTGATTGGCATATGTATTTATTTTAATTTTGGAAATAAAGGCTTGCCATTCTGCGTCCAACTACTTTAAAATGCAAGTGCACACGTAGGCCGGTTAAGAGAAGGGGAAAAAAAAAGTATTATTAATCATAGAAAAATATTCGAGTTTATGCGCTAAATCGAGAGTGAAAAGTAATCGCAGAAAAAATCGCCTTCAAAAACCGCTACCGTTTTTGCGGTTTCAAATTGCGATTTAATAGATAGTTTAGACGAATTGGGAAAAATTGATGATGGAATCAGTCATACAATCGAATGAGCAAAAAGAACTGGGTACAAAAAAAGTATCTGGGACAACAATTTAACCCGTGGTGGATTCACGACAAGCGATAGTAACCATCAGATGTGGTCTGAACTCCGGCAAACTATCAAGAAACCAATAGCAGTCATAAAAGAATCACTCCGTGCCAGTCACTGGAGGTGCCAGTTATCTGAGGGAATCACGTCAACGAACGCACAGCCAGCTATCTAGCAAGCAAGCTGAGCCAGACAAATGGTCCTGGTTAAAATGCCGCCCACAAAAACCCGTCATTTGCCGCATTCGTCCGTCCCTGCTATCTCAGCCTGGCAGATTACGTGGCTGAGGGGAGTGTGTGTGTGTGTGTGTGTATGTGTGTGTGTGTGTATGTGAGGAGGGGAAAAAAATCTTGTTATGAAATTCATGATGCCCTGACAAAAATGAATGTTGGAGGCAATCGAGATGGGGGTGGGACAAAAATGGGGAACGCTAAGCTGGGCAAATTTATCGTCAGCCAGTTACTACCCCCCTTCCAGCACTGTCTATCAGTACCGGACCATCTAAGTGCTAGACTGGTCGAGAGAACTTTTTCTCTTTCCCGCCATAAAAATGTATCAGATCATATCGACTGGACGTGCAAACAAATTATGGAGGACGACACCTTGACAAATGGCGTCAACCCGAAGCGCCGATGTCACGTGACACCTCAGGTGCTCTCAACTAATCAAAAAGGGATAAAAATTAGGAGTCGTTTTCAAACTGTGTGAATGTTTTGATAAATATTTTAGCACTTAATTTTTGTCTTGAATTCTTTTTTCAAAAAGTTTAAAAAGAACTTTCGTATTTTTATTTGCGCACAATAAAAAAAAACAAAATAAAAAAAAATACTTCCGTTGATGGTTAACTAACCGCGAACATTTTTAAAGGTAAACCGCCTGGTTGATTAAAAAAAATAATAAAAAAACTATAAATATAGATTTGATAACTTCATTTTAAGAAGAATTTAACCAACAACATAAGATTTAATTTGAGGACTTTTCGGATTAAATTGAACTTTCATCGATTTGAACTGATCGTGCACTCCTGCAACAAAAATTAGTAACCATAATTTTTTATACATTATTCTGAATGCTTGTTTTTAATCATAAGATGTTAAAAGCCATCTAAAAATCTGATTAGGATGTGTGACTGGGAATTTCGGCTTGGCGATGATGTCATGGGGAAGTCGTATAAACGTCCTAACTTCCCGATGACTTCTAGAGCAAACAAAAACAGAAAAACAAATCGCAAGAAGCAATTTCGATTTCTATCGGCTAAATTTTCACTTTAACAAACAAAAGAATTAATTTCTGTGTTAATTCGGAATATCTTTCGACCGAAATTAATTAGGCCCATTATTTTTTTCGCATTTGAAGAAAGTAATTTTGAATTTTTAGAAAAATACCAAGAAAACTTCGTATAAACGTAAAATCGGCTACGCTTTTTAAATATAATAATCTGCAGCATTATTACGCATTTTATAGATTAAAAAAAAGGCTTATAAATAAATATAAACGTATTATTAAAGTTTTAGATGCAATTATGTTTTAGACATCTGTTTACAGTAACAGATACCAGAAACTGACTTGTTTAAACCAGTTTAGACTTGTTTATTATTTATGTAATTTTCCGAATTTGTTATAGCTGAGTAAACATGCGATTTTATTGTTTTTATTTATAAAGATTCAATTTTATCTTTTGGTTTTTCCACAAATTGGAAAATTTCTTCGGCGTGCGTTTAAAAATGATTATAAAAAAAGTAATTTACAACCAGTCATATCCGTCGATTTTAATTACGTCATCTTTTTTCAATCAATCAAGCTTCGGAAAAAATTTTAAATCGAGTAACGACGTTTAATCATTGAGAAAACGTTGGAAAATAATGTCTATCAGTTCGGTTTACGCGTAATCGTAAATACATAAACGGAATTTCATATAAAAGCTTTTATATATAAAAAAATCAAACAAGTATAGACAATGTAATTGATACGCTCTGTTTATTACAATAGCTAAATGGATCATAAAAAAAGAAGAAAGGGAGCGCATGCGCTGGTGTTAAAACCATTCTTTTGTCAGTCTATTTCCCCAACTGAGAAAGCGGTAACAATATACTTTTATTAAACACCGGGGGAAATTAATTAAAACGAGGGGTCTGGTAGTCATAGTAACGATGTTTATACGGCCGAGGGATGGGGAGCTATGTCAACAGCATCTATCTATACGAAGGTTGTTTTCTTAGTCCTGTCCAGATCAAACAGGCTTGGAGCGACGGATGAAGACGTTCATAAGCCGGGATCTAGTGTAAACACAGAGAGGGGGACACACGAAGCTGATTGTCTCCATAGCAACGGACTGTAAACTCACCATCGGAGAGATGGATGGCGATGTCACCTGGCTAAGGAGACCGCTGGATTAATCCGTATCTTTTTTTTCCCCTCCCCTCGTCTTTTCTCAGATTGTCGATCGCGTGCGTTTATGGAAGGGAAGGGTGTGGTTGGTGCGAGTCTCACCTGCCCCATCGGCAGTAAGCAGAGTCGATTAGTGGCTCTGCCACACGCAATTCACCTCAAATTGTCAACCGACATGCGACATCCACGCACCTAAAGTCGGTATCAATACGATAAGTCACTTATAGGTGGATCTGTAGTCGTTCAATCGCATGGCTGTCGACGAGGAGTGGAAACTATGATTTATTGACATCCAGGGATCTACAAACCGTCGATCACACGCAGTTCTTTTGAGCGTTTTTTCCCGCCGTTTTAGCATTCGCACGTACAATTTGCTCGGGTGACGTCATACAGGCGGCAGTTCAATCCGTCGCGTTATCTTGGCGCGATGCACGCGACAATCCGATACACCTGTCTACATTCCAGAATAAGTGCTTTTGTATAACGCTGCAATTTTTTGGTGGAGTTATTTTTACCTCAAAATGAAATAACTTCTATCTAAATGTTTACACACCGAACAAGTGAGAAACTCGATAATAAAAACTGTTACTTCTGATGTTATGTTTTTCCCGGCCACTTTTGTTAGTGTGCCTTTTGTTAGTGGTCTCTCTGTGTATGTGTTCCATCAAAAAAACTTTCATTTCTCACTTGTGTTTTCGATGTTTTTTTCTTTTTTTTGGTTCTTGATTAAACGTGGTAAACACGTATACCACGTTATCAATTTTACGAGCAAGTTTTCGAATTTATTAATTATGAGGAGCTGAACTCGTATTTTCTTCGAATTTATATTTTATTCATCTTGGCTATTAGCGTGATGTACAGTCGCTTATAAATATTACAGATAAAATCCCCCTTTAATTGAGTAACTTAAAAATGACTTGTCAGAATGAACACAACCCAAAACATAAATTAGATACACGAAGTCTCGACTCTTCTTCGGAATCTCTGTGCAGAATTAAATTGAATCGATCATTCTTTGAAAATAAGTTACACTTTGTAATATTTTTCGCACAGCGTACAAGGTTTTTACTTAGAATATAAAAACTTGGATGATTAGAAAGTTCTGTAGGAAGTAAAATAGAATTGGAGATAGTACGCTTGAAAAAATTATATGTAATCACTTTCCATTTCGCTACAACTTTTACACTGTATCCCTAATATCTTGCCGATAATCCAAAATAATTTAACTTAAAAATCAGAACTGAACCAAATATTTTATTCAGGAAAAACAAACCAAAACATGGACAATCTTATATATAGATAACATTTGGACAATTTAAATCCAAGCAGTGACCATTTTGTGGGGAAAATAATTAATTTTGGAGTGGTTATCATACAGCATACACGTTTACTTAGAATAAAAGAACTTAGCTTCCTAGAAAATTTGTTATGACTTTAAAAAGATTTTATAACATAATATCTATTCATATGCATTATTCTATAGAGCATTTCAGCAAATTTGGGTCAAATCAATCAAATTTTGAATTTATGTAATATAAAATTGCATGCAACATTTTTTTACTCGGAAGATAATGACTCAGTCGAAAATTTGGTATCAGAAAAAAATAATACTAAAAGGTGATGAGAGTCGTTAATAGATTAGAGAAGGACCCATTACGAAAGGAACCGACTTAAACTATCATAGAAAAATAACATGTAATTAATATAATTAATAATAATTAACAAATTAAGTAATTCTAGAGAGATGATGCGGGTGGACAGGTAAGCGTATAGGTATCAAGAAATGACTCAACCTAACGGTATTGATTGTCGTCTATAGCAATGCGGGGGAAGAAAAGAGATCCCACGCTTGTCACGACAAATCCCACGTGTAATCATGTGATGCGGGGCGGGTCTACTAGAAGAAATTGTGATCGATCACATACAAGGGTCGGGCAGCAGATAGTTGCCCTGCTGACAACAACAACAAAAAAAGAGTGACAACATAAATTGGAAATGATCTACAGCATCAGCTTCGAATATCCAAAGATCGAAAAAAAAAGCGTGAGACCTTTTACCATAAGTAATCAAGGAGAAAAGTTCTTTACTTGACCGTATAAGCCCGACAATAACTCTGTCTTGGCAAATTACTTCCTACTTTTGGCTTTTTAGCAGCGGCAATACGTTCCCATTAAAAAGTGCATCGGTAGAAAGTTTGGTTACAGTATAGCGAAACCTCATTAAACTGTCAATAAAACCATCTGGAGGGTCAGTACATATACAGAGCTTGCAATGGGTTCTTCTCTTTTGCCTGTATGTGTGTGTGTGTTTTTTTATATATATACACATTTAATCGGAGTCGAATACTGTCCGAAACTACTCGGAGATTAATCAAAGTTGCATTCAGACAGATAGCTCGGAGAGGAGGCAAAAAGAGGAAGGAGGATAAAAAAAAAACCTAACCGAGACAGGAGCGAGCACAGAAAGATAACACTTGTCATTTGTCATTACAAGATAGGGATGGCGAGGGGGGTGACGTCATTTTTTTCGGTTTTTGTACCCTTACGGTATAAAAAAAAACAGCGAATTCCTCCCGGCATAGCAGAAATTACTGCGGGTCTCTGACGCGATACGGTTTTAAATATACTTTAGTCGACGGTTTGTTTACTACCTCTATGAACGATGGCTCCTCAATCACGTAATTTATTCTTGCCAGGACCGGGGGCGGGTGGAAAATAGCGGGTGGGATTTTCAATTTGATAGTCTTTGTAGGAGAAAGCTACAAATGAAAAACTGTCTCCTTTCTCTTGTTACTTTTTTTTCTTCTTCCTTTCCCCTTTCGGGTTAAGTAAAGAGCGACTCGATTCCCCCTAACGGTAAATTCCCCAACTAATTTCCCGGACCAGCGCTATCGGTAGGGGGGCGTCGGTAAGAGGAAATGGAGGACACAAAAAAAACTACAGTTTGTGTATGTGTGCGTGTATATATATATATATATATATATATCGTCTTCGGACTTCGCTGTGTTTGTCGCCTTTATACGTCTCATTCACGCTGTGAAGAAACTTAATCAAGAAACCGGGAATCAAAAGAAAATGGAAAGAAAACATTTCCAACAATTAGAAAACCAGTTCGAAAACGATAAAAAATATATAAAGCTTTCGAAGTTCCCGTTTGACGTAGAGGTTGCACGAAGGTGACTGAAGAACGAACGATCTCCATTACAATTTCTGACTTGAACATTAATGAACATGACTGAAACTTGGGTGTGGTTCAACAGAAATAGCAACAAACTCATTATCTAAGAGGTGGATAGGGAAAAAAATTTTTTTGTCATCGGGTCGATTTGGTAAATAGCTTTTTAAATTTTTGTGTTTTAATTAACCCGAAATTTAAAAATAAAATTAAAAAATATATAATAATATACATAATTTAAAAACGCGTATATCGACATTGCTGTTTTAACAATATCTAATTATTTAAAAATAATAATTAAAAAAAAAAAACTGAGTAGATTTGAACGTTTTAAAAGGGAGTTTTTTTAACCAAATTAGCAAAATTTAGACTGGCCCAAATAATTTTGTAATAGTTCGGAACGTTCAAACACCGGAGAGGGGGGAGAAAAAATGAATTAATGAGAAAGGTAAAGGTACTTCTCTAATTTCTATATGTTTCATGTCATAAAACTGTCTCAAGGTTAAACTGGAACGTTTTCAGTATCTTTATTAGGATTACTTTAGCTAGATGGGTGGTTTTTTTTTTTTTTATTCCTCTAATAGCTTTGTTATGACTATGATCGTTCTTGATTAATTATAAAACTCGAAAAAATCGATACAAATTTCGATTTTCTCGATTGTGCTTCCCCCTCTTTTGTTGCGTTATTAACTGCATTAAATTTATTGACGTATCACTTCCTCCGTAAGATGCTAATAAGGACGGTGACGTCTACTGTCAATATTCATCTACTCGTGCTATCGTCCTGTATAACTCAATCTTGCCGCTTTTCATAGCTACCGAGGTTATATATAAGTTTATATATATATAAACTATATTAAGTGCATCAGAAAACATCAATTTAAATAATAAAAATCGATTGTCTAAGACGGTTTAACTACATTTACGTCCTTGCCGAATTTAGACACCCTGTAAGCTGTAAAATAAATTTTAATTCTGATAATTCGCTGCTGAAATTTACTCGAAATGCCTTTTTTTCGATTTAATACAGATATGTGTACCTGAATGTACGATGGTTCGACTTGCATCAGCTATCGCGAATTCTTGCAACAAGATCAAAGTCCTCCGGAACTTCGCGGCGGTGGGTATCTAAACTTACGATGTTTATATTTTTAGGCCTACGTGTTTATCGTTAATTTTCGCCCCCGAGTTAACAGAACTTGGCACTCGGGCATCTCGAATTACATTGCAATGCGGGGGAATGCGAAAAAACCTTATCGACGTCACGGCGATCCTTTCAATTTTGAATCCAAGAAGAGTAAAAGGTACGGTTGCGTGCTTACGACATCTTACAAATCTCGCCGATCGCGAAAAATCTGTCGTGGACGATAGAAACCGCGAAGTAATTCGAAAACAGAGTGTTGCGAAACGTCGAAAATCCTCCGATACGAAGAAATTTGCAATTACTAGCAACTACAGAAGTGATCCAAACTCCGGGTGTATCGTTAGATCCTACTAGAAGAGTTTCGACTTCGGATTTCCGAATTCTTCGATTGCGTCGTTTACAAAATTAATAAATTTTGTAAATTTCGCCTTCGACAGTATACGAAAATAGAAAAATAACAGTAAAAAAAATAAATCACTCACCTTGGATTATTGTACAAAATATGAAAACAACCGTATGCAGTATATCGAGACAGATAATTAAAAATCCTGCGCATCATTGACTTGAAAATTTATGACCACAACATCACTGCAAAATGAAATAAAAAAATTATTTCAAAAGAATATATTATAAATCATGTTTTTTTTATAATTGCATAATTTTAAATGGTATATAAACTTCGCGAAAATAAAACTTTTCATTACAAGTCTACCGAAAGTATCAAAACATCCATGAAAACCGAAGCTGCAAATACATACATAACCTTCTTTCTATCTGGACAAAAGTAAAACAGTGCACTTTCTAATAATGCCCAAAAAATATTTTTTATAAATTATAAATTATTATTAATGAAAATTATTATCCGCAATGTGACGCGTACACAGTTTTGGAAATTTTCGGAAGTTTTTTATATTCTATCAAAAAATTCGTGCGTGTTAACAATTAGTTCGAATTTATCTATTGGCTATTGTTATAGATTTTAATGATATATTCGAGACTGGTCAGCAAACTTATCTATTATACAAAACAATCGGTAAAAATACAAAACAATCATAAATATGCCAGATATCTCTAAATACGGAAAATGATGTTTTACTTTTAACATAGGGTGGAAACAAATTGGATCTTTATTATGTTTTTCGGAAATAAAAATCCGTACGGAAACATTTTATACTTTTTAAAATTTATTTGTAAGTATTTGTTCTGAACTGTTAGAAACCAATTTTGCTTTTAACAATATAATCTATCAATTTTTTCAAATAAAATATTTATAAGAAGACCCAGTAGAGCTATTCGGCCTGAGTTTCGGACTCAAAATTTTTAGATTTTATGCAAAAATACATATGAAAACAATTGAAAAATCGGTTTTTATTGATTTTATTCATACATTTTTATGGCTTTCGGAGTGGAGTGGGACTCTACATTTGTGAACGGCTCGGGCCCCATCTCACCTCTCTCAGGACCTACTCATATGTTATATTCTAAGCATAATTATCATATTACACATTTTAACCTAGCTTAAAAATTCTAGAACTTTTTTTGCAAGTTCTCAGGCTCTAGAAGAAGTACATATCTCACGAATTTGCAACATGCAAAGTAATTTTTTGCAAATCTGCAGATTTAAAAATGGTATTTGTGTGTCAAACACCACTTTTCCGAGGAGTTTTGAAACTTGTATCCGAATTTATAAAGGTATAAACTTAAAGATTAAATTATGCAAGATATTCAGAACAAATTTCATAAATTTTACAGAAACCAATCTGAACACTTATCGTTTAAAAATGTGTATGTGGGCGCTTCGTAAATATTTGTTTTCACGCCGAAATCTCACGAGAAAATTCGAATAAACTTCATTAATAAGGCAAACTTAAAACAATAGAATACCACAAAAATATACCTGCATTATCATAATACGAAAACGGCGGATTTTTATCTAGAATCCGCCGTTTATCATCAATGCAACGAAAATATTAATAGTTCATAAACTAATTTTTATTATCCGTACAAGAATCGAATTTTGTACACACTTCACGTATAATTTTTATAAATAATTACACATTTTAGCATTGATTTTTCGACTTTTATCCATTAACGCCTTAATGCTCACGAATAACAAAGAGTTTTCTAGAATCTATTTAATCCCAACCTATTATCTGTAGCGGCCATTTTTAATAATCTATCAGTTATTTTTTTTTAATCTAATTTTTGAAAAAGTTAGAGGAAGAAAAAAAAAATTGAGTAAGGAGCGAGGGAGAGAGAGAGAATGTTATTTTATTAACAACAACCGCAATGATTTCTTCATCATTCGTTTCCATTAATTTATTAAAAACATTTTCGAGATCGCGATCAATCTTGTTTGATTATAATTTCGCTTACAGGACAAACTAAAAATAAAAAATAAAAATAACAATTTCAAAAGAAAAAAAAGAAAAAAAATAATTTTTTCCTATTATTAAAGAAGTAAATTTAGTTATTTTAAAAATTGTTTTTTTTTCTTGTTTTTTTTATGGTAATATTTTTCACGCATTCTTGTAATTATCGAAAATAAACAGAATGTTTAATCAATTCTAATTACAGCTTCAAAGCAAATTTACAAAACAGGGATGCGGCCGTAGATATACGAAAATTACGATTTGTAGGGGAGGAAAAAAGGAGGAGAAATTTCTGTGATTTGGGCGGAGCCGAAAATCTCGCAAAATTAGACTTTTGACAAGTTTGAGGGCGGCCGCTGTACGCGACTCACTTGATGATGTATTGTAATCGCGCAAATCGCCCAAAACTTCTCTGGTTTCTTACGCTAAACGTGAGAGTAATTAATCTTCCCATTCGCGGCAGGACTTCCTCGTCAACAATCGACGATGTATTCTCTCGTTTTTGGGCGGAGCAGATGGTATTTTCGACCTAGAAGTTGCCATAAAGATGCATAAACCGAAAGTCGAAAGCGAAATTCTTTAATTTGTTTGACTTTCGTGAATTCCTTCTTGAAGACGTACGCGAGAATCTCCAAGACGGCTGCATCTAGTTAAGTTGAACTTAAGACGAATTAAACTGATTCTTTCGCGACATTTACTTATTTAATAATTCAAAAAAATGCTTAAAATTTGGGCAGAACCGAGGGAAATTTTAACCCCTAAAGTTCTGTACTGTATAACTGCAGTACACATTCGTTTTAGGGACTTATAACTTATGCCATTGCCTGAAGTCTTCTTGGTTGATAATCAAGAATGCGCTTCTTCATTTTGGGTGGAGCTAGTGGGAATTTTCTCATTTTTCTTTAAAAAGCCAAATTTTCGACAGGAGATAATAGCCAGAATGCAGCAACCAGTCTAATTTGGGGAGCTATATATAAATTAATTAATCGGGTAAATTCTCTTCCGTTAACAACCGAGAACGTGCTTCCTGGTCCGGAACGGTCGAGGAATTTTTTTCTTCTTCTTCCAAGAATGTAAGACGTTACTCCACGGACGAAGCAGTGACTCTATTAAACAATCTCGGTACTTCTTCCGGTTTTCGAAGCTTACAACCGAGCTATCGTCTCCAATTTTAGGTTGAGCGGACAGGGTGTCAAACGCAATTCGTGTCAAAGCAGCTAATCATTATAAGCCCCCTATCCGTTATATTTTCCCATATCTTCTGGGGTTACGTCGCATCGAGGGAACCTAATTAATCCCAAATCAATACCTAAAACATCTTAATTTTAGATTAAGACGAGCACATCTCTTTCTGTGTGTCGAGAAAGCAACCGGAAAAGAGGTAACGTCTCGCTAATAATCGTATTGAAAGTCGCAAGCATCCTTAAAACTCCATAGAAGATTAAACCTATTGCGTTCCGGTGAATGCATTAATTATGAATACATTCTGAAAGAGGAAAAAACAAAAAATAAAAAAAATAAAATAGTCCCCGATACCGCGATGAAGAAGGTAACAAACAACAAGAACGTCGAACAAAGCGTACCGAAGCCCCCCATACAGAAACAAAGCAAAAGTGCTGAAGAGGATCTGATCAATTCCACTTTTCGGTAACAGATTAAAGCCAATTAACGTAAAAATAGTGGTGAGTATTAACTATATTTTTGTTGTTACGATCCTGTAACGTATTACCAGAGCAGGTGACGGGGCCGGTTACAAGCGTCGGTCATTTAGTTAGCCTTTAGCGTGTCTAGCTTGGTAAGTACTTAGAGCCAGATGTCACCAGGAAGACGTGGTTGAGACTAGGGCCGATAATAGGGCAATAAAAGTCTTGTATTAGAGGATAGAAAAACGACGGTACAAACTTTTCTGTGATCGCGTACTAACAGCGACCTATGACAGAAACTGTTTTATTGCTGTCAAACTCCTAGCGAGTGGTTTGCCAGTAAAACCAAAGAGAGAGAGAGAAAGAGAGAGAGAGCGAGAGAGAGAGAGAGAGACGGAAGGGGGGAAGACAACCTCTTGTTTTGCATACGAAATTTAGAATTCATAAGATATTCTTAGCTTTCGATTCGGTAAATAACGGAAAAGAATGTTTTGGCCCCGGGCTTAGCTTTTGCTAATGGATAAGAGAGTATATCTTAGTCCGGACGGTCGCATCTTCCATTTGTCGTTCGCTCTATGTAATGGAAGATGGTAGAAGGTTAATTATATACCGTAGAAGATACTGATCGGTTAGATGCGGTTTCCGATTTCTTCCAGGAACTCTTTTTTTTATTATTTTTTTTCCTTTTTTTTCCTAGCGAAAAGAAACGATTGACGATAAAATTAAATGAGACGGTAATATCGAGTCCCAAATCTATACGAGTCGGTAATATTGCGGAAAATAGTTGTTAGTAGAAGCAGCAGCAGTAGTACTGTATGTGTACATACATATATATATATCGAGTAAGCGCAGTTTTCTTTCGATAAAACTTTCGAATTGAGTAATGTTATCAAATCCATTATTTAATTCTCTCCTACGATTTTGCATTAACTTTTAACAGAAAAGACGAAGGAAAAAAAGAAGAAACTATATATTTGTTTTATCTTTTATACTGTTAAAGATACATGCAAATTTAACTTATTACTCTAGCAAAATTGCTTCTTTTTTTCGCTCTCTACAAGCGAAACAAACAAACAGGAAAAAAGCGAAAAAAAAAAAAAATGAAAGCCAAAAGTGTTGAGTTGTAACAAAGTTGAACGTCTTAAAGTTCCCACTTACGCAAGAATATATTTATTTCCTTTCCAGTAATTAAGAGTTTTAGAGAAGTAATAATTAAATCCCAATTTTTACTTTTGATCTTTCTCTCTTCACTTCTCTAATTTTTTTTTTAATTATCTTATCTTTTTAGAAGAGATGTTCCGCACGGCATTATTATTATTATTATTATTTTATATATATAATTTTTTTTCTGTCTTTGGCTTTCTTTCTGTCTTTTCTTTTTTCTGTGGATCTTCGTTACCGTCCAAACCCTAGAGAGCAATTAGAGCAGCCATTTTCAACCGCCGACCAAACTCCCTGCGGATAACCAAACAGTAAGGTTAACCGCTTCCCATCACGTGTATGGCTGGGTCATTTGTCTTCCAGCCGGCAGCCGGAGGCCACAACGATCGGACTCGATCACTAATACCTGTATTATGGACAAGGCTGCCCTTAACGATAGTGTCGAACCTGCGTGAAAGACCTGGCTCCACTTTATGCAATCCACATTATATGAAAGATCGGGCGCACTTACTGTGATCTCTTATATAAAAAGTTCGGACAATCTATAACGGTAGCGGTGATAATATGTAAGAAAAAAAAAGGATAAAAAAAATCGGGCACTATTTAACAATAACCGTGATCCTTCATAAAGAGATCAGGAGCTTATTATCTTTAGTATGAAAGATCGGAACACTTTCGGCGGCTGACCTCGCATAAAAGATCAGGCGATAGACATTATCCAGTATAACAAGAAATTAGGCTTTTATATATATGTGTATGCGTATAAATTAATTTTTCTTGATGTATAAATTCGATAAGTTTAGTTTTAAAGGTGTTGCAAATCCTTTAAAAGATATCGGTGCTCTACGTTGTCCAACCTACACAAAAGGTAAAGCGCTCTTTTAGTGGCGGTCCTATAAGTTTCCAGCTGCATAAATTGTAGTGGTAATATAATGCGGAGACGATATAATAGGGCGGTCGCCCTTTAACCGCTATCGGCTCATATAAAAGACTTCC